>JBBYHQ010345092.1:0-12504 GCA_038382645.1 Spergularia azorica
CTGCCCGTGTAGGCCCTACAACAATATAAGGAAAATAAATCGCCGATTCGATTATGTTCGATCAAGTGGTGTTCCACCGGGGTGTTGGTGGAATAGATGGTAGAGGTGAATGTAGATCGACCTCATGATCGCGCATAAGCGAATTGGTCCAAAGTCCATACAAGAACGGGAAAGGAAACTTTACATGCAAAACACATCAAAGAAAGTTTATTTACTTCCATGTACAAAACGTTTTGGAAAAAGAAATGAATTTCTTGAAACGTCGAGAAAAAGGGAGAAAACGACTTTAATTAGAAAAACTAAGAAAAAGACGTTTGAAAACAAATAAGAAAACATTTTTAGGGGTTTTTGGTTTTATTAATCACATTATTTACACAAGGGGGTCAATTTTAGTCCTTATCGACTTTAATCGACTCGGGTTGACTTGTACCTATTTGCAAAGTTGACTTTAGTCGATTTTTGGGTAGATTTGGGTTGACTTGGGTAGACATTTGACATTGGTAGACTTGGGTAGATGTGTTTGACTTTAGTTGACTTTGGTTGACTCGAGTGGAATTTGGATTATTTGTTGGATTTTGGTAGATTTTGGTAGACTTGGTTGTACTTGGATTGGTTTTGGACTATGGTTGACTTTCATTGACTTGACCTCAATTGACTTGACTTAGGTTGACTTGACTTAGGTAGACTTGACTTAGGTTCATCTAGACTTCTTTCTAAGTGTTTTAAAGTCATCAAACAATTGGGTGATTAATTAGACTTCCTATTAAGTCTAATCGTTTTTACAAATTGGGTTGAACAGACTCCTAATTAAGTCTAAATCGTTTTTAACATTTTGACATCTCAATGAGGTGGACTAATTAGACTCCCTATTAAGTCTAATCATTTAGTCAATTACAACAATTAATTTGGGTGAGAAACTTGTCATTTCTAACCCCAAAAAACAGAAAATCGATGGAAATTGAATGGTTTGAAAGATCAAATGAAGTCTTCAAATTTTTCTGGGTTGAAGGTGGGCTCATGAACATCTTGGGATCACTCATGAATTTTTTCATGATCCCAAAAGTCCATTTACTCACAAAACAAATTTAAGATTGAAATTTGGATTTCTGAGCAAAACAGGATCTGTTTTCAAAAAATCATAACTGTTAATAGAGACATGACCAAATTTTGAACCTTAGCTTTCTGGAAACCTGGGAGTCTTCTCTTCAACTCTCATGAAGGAGAAGTACCCAGATAAGGTCGTTTGCAATACTAAAAACCTCGTTGAACACAGTTGGTCGGAGTTGGGACCAGTTTTGAGCAATTTCATTGCAAAAAATGTCATAAATATTCTGTTTTGAGTTTGGATCTGAAATTTTGCATAAATGCATTTAAGACTCCAAAGAATACGTCTTTATAAAATCAGGATGTTTAGCCAAAAGGAAGATTTTGTAAAAAGTTTTTAAGTTGGACTGAAAAACAGTTTGTAGTGAACAAAAAAAATGGGTTGGAGTTTGGATCGTTTTTGTACATGGAAAATATAGTTGAAAAATTTGTAAAAAATACCAAATCACCACAAAAGGCTAATAAAACAGTAGACACAAGAAAATCACACAAAAGGGCACTCCACTCCTAAAACGCTCTCAACTAATGTTCCCCTCAATAAAGGGAACGGCCCCCGTAAGGCCCTAGAGGTTGGCTTATGGATCTTGGTGTGGTTCAATAAACCACACTAGACCCATTACCAACCAAGGCTAGACAAAAAACAATGTTAGTAATGTATTTAAGATGAAAAATGAAATGAAATAACAATAAAAAGAAGAGAGGGAGAAGGAATACTACCTTTGATGATCAATGATTGAAGATCCTCCAATGCTAGGGTACTAAGACATCTAAATCGATTTTAATCTAGGTGAGGTTGATTGATTTCACTTACCTAGGCTAAGGTGACCCTAATACTACACATTTATTAGATTGAATTAAAATTAAAGTGGAGTTTTGATGTGGAAATAAATGAGAGAATGAACAAAGTAGGAGTAAATGCAAGAGCAATTGCTCTTCTTTTTTCTTCTTGAAGGAGCCGGCCCCTTGAGGCTCTTTTTCTCTCTTTTGTTTTGCTTTGTTTTGTGAGTAATGAATGTGTGTGTGTGTGTCAATTAGGGTTTTGTTTAAGTATGAAGAGGAGAGTAAAATGAGTGAATGAGAATGAATGAGCATGATAAATATCTCATTAAATTAACAAAATAAAGAACAAAAACTTTCTTGCTCACCAAGGCCTCATTTGGCCGGCTCTTACTAGTGCCAACACACACAATTTTTTTTGTCATTTTGCTCTTGTAGTGAAGGGAGAGAATCAATGAGTCACCAAGTGAAAATTAAATCAAAAATCAAATAGTTAGCATATTGTTAGCATCTTGTTAGTGTAAATGTGAGTGACATGGGCATGACATATATAAAATGATGTCATTGCCTATGTGGTTTAGTAGTATGAAAATGAAATCGTGTTTGGCTCGTTTCGAGCAAATTTACCTAGGTTTGCGCAAAAATGAAAACCGGGTGAATTAAATCAATGAATTAATGAAATTAGAATCAAAAATGATAAAAATCAATATTATTTACACAATTTTCGAAATTTATATAAATAATAGAAAAAATGGCGAAATTGGAATTGTTGAGAAATCGTTTTATTTGCAAATAAACAAATAGAAATAGGTAAATAGAAATGAATAGAATGAAATTGAATTAGAAAATGGAAATAGAATTAGAAAATAGATATTGCACTAGAAAATAGAAATGGATTGATGAAAAATGAAAGTAAAAAACGCGAGACAAAATTTGGTGTCTACAAGTTCCAAATTAACCAAATTCTTCCATTATAATGGGCAGTATGGTTTGTTATTACTGAGTAGCTGCTGAAGAACTTCTTGACTATTTTCTCAACTCTGATCTATTGCTCTTAACTCTTGTTTCCATTAAACCAAGCATATTTAATCTATACTTCAGCAAGAAATTCTTAGTTTCCTGCTGTTTGAGGACTTCATTAAGCCCTCTAACATTCCATATGCTCCCACTAACATGATAATGGTGGTGGTCCTGGATTGACCTCCTCTCCTAAAAAATGTTTCAATCCCAGATTAGCATTACCATCCTTTCCTCCATCTTCCGGTAGAGCAGAGAAGATGTTACTTAGAACAGTTGGAATAATGGTGTCCTTAGGATTTCTGCTTGCTTTACAAGAACTCTTGTGCTTTTTAAAACCCAAGTCATCCATGCTAAACTTATCATTCTCAGCTGGAGACTCTGGTGGTGTTAGATGCTCATGAGATTCATTTACTACCACCTGGTTCTGCACAATATCCCCATCTCCATGCTCTGAGGCTATCCCATTGTGTACCACCTGCACAGGCTCAGAAACCTTAGCTTTTGGTGCATACACTTTTGCTGGCTTAGACCCAGGCTTAGGTCTGTTAAGCTTGCAATGCTGAGATTTATGCCCAAGCTTGCAACAAGTTTTGCAATAGTGAGGTACCCACTTTATGATCACACCCTCCGGCAGCTCCTTAGAAACATCCACCTCCACCAGAATCCTTGCAGAGGTAAGTCTCTCCTGCTTGGTGGTAGTGTTGTCTGCATACATAGGTTTCCCTATCTTGCTTCCTATCTTACTCAGTCCGTGTTCACTCCACAACCAAGAGTCCAAAACTAGAAGGAGAATCCAAACAGGTACCATTGACATACAGTCTAGCTCCTGAGAGATGCTTGGAGTCCATGGTTTGAGAATCAGAGGATTCCCTGCCAGCTTCCATGGTCCTCCTTTAAGAACATCATTCATGGCTACCTCCGTATCGAATTTAAAGGTGAACCACCCTCTCCTGAAATCATTAACAATCGGTTCCCCAAATTCATTCCAGGTTTTCTTCACAAATCCATCATATCCTTCAATTTCGGTTTCGCGCCAATAACATTTCCAACCAATGTAAACTGTCATTTCTCTAATTCATCCATAATATCACATTCCTCAATAGCTATTTCATCTGTTTTTCCACTCAATTCATCATAAAACAATTTCATCCCAACCTTAGAATTCCCTGAAACTACTGAATTCCAGGTTTTCTTAAGCTGATTATCAGATTTTGTCCTAATTTTGTCACCAATTTTGTCCCCTTCTTCTACCGGTTTCCCTTCAATTGATTGATTTTGAAACTAGTAGATGATTGAGATTTGGAATTAGTCTTACTGACCTTGCTGATTGCAGAGTTGAGTAAGTCGTTCAGAATTATCGGGTCTCGAACATTTTCGTCTAGCTGGGTATTTGATGGCTCCTCCAATACTGCACCATCCCCTTCGATATTGGTATCATTTTCTTCGGCTCGCAATTCCACTCCTGCTGGTATATTTTATTTTTTTGGTCTGCCTCGTTTCCTAGTCTCCGCCATGAATCCTTAGTTTCGAGCTGCTTTCCGTACACTTCTCTAAGTGGAGAAGCTCTCCATTATCATGACGACATATAATTGATAATGATTGATGCTAACCAAACAAAGAAAAATACAATTATATCTCTTATTGTTATGTCTAAACCTTCATAACTTATTGTTGTAGTTTTCCAATTTTTGATGAGATAACTTGATATGTTATATTCAGCTAACTGAATAGAAAGATAATGAAATTGTGCTATGAATTATAAATGTGATCCCATCGAGTTTTGTTTAAATTTGTCCTTAAATTTTTATGAATTTTTTAGATATATACTAGCGCTAATTTCAAATGAGATAGTGTGGTGATTCTAGGGGATATTCATGAGTTATGGTTGTGATTCTCTATAAAATGTGACTATTGTGCCCCCCCCCCCTTATTATTAGAATTCTCCCATAGATTTTGATGAAGAATTGTGGGAATTCGGACTAACTTCTAATGAGAGATTAAAGTGATTGGCGGTCGAAAGTCATGAGTTATGATTGTGATTTCCCCTAAGATCGTGAGACATTGTTTGAATTCCACCCGAGACTTTAATATGATGAAAAATTGGCAGACTCACGCTAATTTTGATTTAGATATAGTAGTGATTCTTAGCGGATTTTCATGAATTATGGACCTTATGGTTGTGATTCCTCCTAAAATGTTATTATTGTGACCCCCCTCCCTTAGATATTCTTTTAATCCTAAAACTTTGCTGAACAATTGCGAGAGCTCGTGCTATCTACTTTTTAATGAGATATTGTAGTAATTCTCTGTGGATTTTCATGAGTTATAGTAGTAATTCCTCCTAAATGGTTCTATTGTGATCTGAGTATTGACCCTTGAGATATTGTATGAGGTATAAATTTATAAGTGTCATCTATCACTTAAAAACTATTGGATATCCCTTATAAAAATGTTGATTACTACCACCTTTATAAAAGTATAGATCACGATTTGATCGAGATGAGGGTTTAACTTACAAATATCAGAATAAATTTCTATGGGATGACTGTGAACATATGCTAAGGAGCCCTCTGGTGGCTTGGGAGGATGTTTGCACACCCAAAGAAGCAGGAGGACTAGGCTTGAGGGATGTATTGACTTGGAATAAGGCTTGTATAGTTAAATGTGTCTGGTGGATCTTTGACAAAACTGATAACCAGTGGGTGAAATGGATACATAGCATATACATGAAGGAAGATCAGTGGGAAAGTTATACCCCACAGCAAGATACTAGCTGGCACTGGAGACAAATATGTAAGATTAAGGAGGAGATGAAGCACCAATTCACTCAGGGTCAGTGGGGGTGTAAACAATATACAGTGGGAGAAGGATACAAGTGGATGAAAGGGAATACTAGAAGGCTGAATGGAGTGAGCTACTGTGGTGCAGGCATGTAATTCCAAAAGCAGGCTTCATCACATGATAGCATTGAGGAAGAGGCTCCCGTTAAAAGATAGACTGGAAAAGATTGGAGTCTGTGCAGAGGACTCAGGCATACTTTGCCACCAACAAGCAGAAACTCGTAAACACCTATTCTTTAGATGTGAGTTTAGCAAAAGGTGTATAGAACAAGTGCAGAGGAAAACTGGTATTATAATACCACGGATAAGGCCCTCTATACTAGCGTGCTAAGAATAAATGGGGATCAAGAATCAGGAAACAAGCTATAGGTGCACTGGTGAGCAATCTTTATTATCATATCTGGTGGTGTAGGAATAAATGTAGAGTAGATGGATATGTCGACTTACCTTATAAAGTCAGTGATATTGCCATTGTAGAAGTGAGGAGAAGATTAGAGAAAATCACTAATGATGTTAAGCTAACTGATAAAAATTGGTTAAGAGCAAGAGGGTTAATGTATTAATGCTTACATTAGTTTGCTACTGAGTTGTATTCTTGGGGTATGCCCCTTGTAATTGTGTATTTTGTTTGGAAGCAATAAAATCTTACATTTCATGAAAAAAAAAAATTATATATATCAGAATAAATATTCATAAAAAGTAAATAATGAAATGCACATCGTAGAATTCGTATCGAAAAGTACTTTCACATATAATAAATTGTGAAAAATACAATTTCATGAGGGCCTGACATGACACGAACTCAATATAACCCTACCCGCTCTGACAATACGTGAAATTGATCTGACCCTCATAATTTCCAACTCTATTTGCATTATTCATTTATTGTTATCTTTGTTTAGATTGCAAAGAAACTCATAATTCTACACATACGTAATCATCTTACCAAGATAAACATATTTTGCCTAGTAATTTACATCAATATCCTTATATAATTTATTGACCGTGTTTAAAAAATATTAATAAAGTCATTGACTATATACATAATTCTGTTAATAAATGTCATGTTCCTGATTATAACTTTCAATCTAGTTGAAGTTTTTGAAATATAACTATTTCAACAATAAATTATCACACGCAATAGTGAGTATTAAAGGGAGAACTTTATAATCAATTTTAAAAATAATAACTAACTTACTATCTTATTCTCCCTCCAATTTTGATGATGATGTTGCATTGTAAATGTCACGTATTATTCCTTATTTAATGTATGAAAAACAATCAGTGAAGGGTTGTACTCGCCTTTTATAATATACTCCGTATTAGATTAGATAGATTTATTATGTGATTTTCATTGACCCTAAAAAAGTAGAGCTATTGTTTTGATATTGATTAAAGACAAGTTTTAAGCTCGCACACGGTACACATATTATATCATGCTTAATGATTTTTATACAAAAACTTACACGTTGAACATTTTTCTTAGATGGTTAGATGTAGTGTTTATATTAGGCAAATGCACGTGGTGTCCCTGAGTTTTGACGTTTTGCACATGGTGTCCCTGCTTTTGAAACTACTACTCTGTGGTGTCCCGCAATTTTACACAACCCGGCACATGGTGTCCCTAGGTCTAATTAACAGAGTTAACAGAGTTCTGTTAAGTGATGACGTGGACGTCATTAGTGGTTGGTGGGAAAATAATTAGTGTTCTTAATAATATTTAATAAAAAAAAAATAACAATAAAAAAATATATTTAAGAACACTAATTATTTTCCCACCAACCACTAATGACGCTCACGTCATCACTTAACAGAACTATGTTAACTATGTTAATTAGACCTAGGGACACCATGTTACGCGTTGTGTAAAACTTAGAGACACCACAGAGTAGTAGTTTCAAAATCAGGGACACCATGTGCAAAACGTCAAAACTCAGGGACACCACGTGCATTTGCCGGTTTATAATTTGTTTATTTAGTTTGATTTCGTCGGCCAACGCCGCACTCCGTCGTCCTTCTCTCCTTTGCCGCTCGATCTCTTCTCCTTCTCCCTCTTCTCCCTCTTTATTCCTAGATCCGCCAACCACCCTCTCTAATCCTCTCTCCCACACTCGCACCCACCTCACACAGCCCCCGTCTCGCCAAAGCCTAAATCATTTTTTTTTACTTTAAACCCTAGATCTAAAATTGAGTGGCGTTAGGGTGGTGGTCGAAGATTATTTTTAAGGGGGAAGTGGTCGCCGGAGTTCGGTGGTTGGAGTGGTGGCGGTTGGTGTTGCCCGGCGGTTGGTCGTGGGTGGCGGAGGTGGTGGTTAGTAGGGTTGTTCATTTCGGTTAACCGAACCGAACCGCACCTTTTGGATAAAATTCGAACCGAAACCGAACCGAAAACCGAAAATCAGTCAGTTATTACGGTTAACCGAACCGAAACCAAACCTCCACATACATTTTTTAAATTTTTTTTCAAAAAATAAAAAATTGGTACGATTTCGGTTAACCGAAATTTCAATACACCGAACCGAAACTGAACCGAATAACCAAAAAATTTTTCGGTTCGGTTAACCGAACCGAAAAAATATGCGGTGCGGTTAACCGAACCGAAGAAATGTGCGGTTTTCGGTTTTTCAGTTCGGTTAACAGCGGTTCGATTTTTTCTGAACACCCCTAGTGGTTACTGTAGAGGTGAGCAAGAGCGGGTACCCGTTTCGATTCCTTGGAACCGGGCCCGTACCCTTAATACAATGGTTCCTGAAAATGCTACCCGTACCCATACCCGTTACTCAACGGTTCCTTGAATATAGGAACCGAAACCAGACCCGTCCACAACCACACCGGGTCCCGGGTACCCGTTGACTTAACACCTGTTATTTCAAAATCGAAGTAAAAATCAGAAATGCAATACGAAATGAAAGAATGATTTAATGGAATACGACTTGAATCAAAAATGCAATACGAAATCAATAAAATGATTTAATGCAATACGAAATCAAAGAAATGCAATACAAAATCAATTTGTTAAAACAAAATCAATAACTTACTGTTGATTCGGAGTTTGATGGAGACCGAAGACGGAGATGTTGAATTGAATTGAATTGATGTTGGGTAGATCTGTAGATGGAGACCGAATATGGAGATCGAAGACGGAAATCGAAGATGGAGATCCGTATGATTTATGAAGATGAAGATGGAGATGTTATGTTTGGTGGGAGTTTGGTAGATGGAGGCGTAATTCATAGTGTCTAGGTTTTCTGAGTAATAGAAGTGTCTAAACTTTAGTGAAGAATTTTAAAAACTTTTTTTTTAATATTTTTTAAATAATTTCCTCAAATTCACAGTTGCGGGTACCCGTTGTTTAACGGGTACCCGTTTGAACCCCTTTACTAACGGGTACCCGGCGGGTAACGAGTCCAGATTGTCAGGAACCGGAACCGGACCCGTTGGATAATGTAACACCCCCAAATTTCGGCTGATTTAAAACTCTTTTTATTATACAAAACTTGCCAAAATTCGGATATATTACAAAGTAATATACAAAGCCGGAGATACAGCTGTACAAACATCTCTTATAAAATAAAATTACAAAAGAAATGCGGAAGCGATTAAAACTAAACTTGACTCGCCAGCTGTACTCCTGACTCAAACCTACAAGTAAAACTCAAAACAAAGGACCTACCCCCATGACAAGGTAGCCCGAAGGAAACACGTCAGCATTTCGCTGAGCAACACTACTCTACCGAAAATACAAACTGAATAATAATAATAATAGTCATGGTTCTATATATGTGAATAATACGGGGTCACATCATAAAACACATAAGAAGTGTAAAACGCTCCCCCAGGACTAGCCTACTAATTCTCATAACTTACTCCACACTAACCTCTTCGATATAAGTAAATCATGACCTTATAATAATTAAATCTCAAAGTCAGAATTCTCGTAGCTAAACTCCTTCTCAAAAATCAACTCAATCTCTTACTTAGTACACACACTATCATCGTCGATCCTAGGTCTCGGTAATGGGGCAAGTGAACTGGCGATTAAAACCGCAAAACAATACTTCTATCTCAATTCTCAGTATCAAACTCTGAATCTCTTTCTTTTCTCTTTGCCACTCTGGGCTCTTTCTTAGTAACATAGCTGCTCTAACTGATATCTCAATATAATACTGTCAAAGGTTCAGAGAACCCTGCTCAACACTTAGAGTAAACTCTAAGCTACTCGGCCCCATACCAAGTACAAAGGACGACAAATCAAGTATAACACAACACTATAATTTCAATCTCCTTAATCTCGTTACCTAAAAGACGACATATCTTAATCTCAAAATTGATAGCACTCTTATCATTTCTATGGTTCAAAACCCAACCAAAATCCTCAATCTCTATCATGCTTGCACCTTTCGAATAACTGCCATTCTATGATAAACACCAACTTACGTACGTACGTACTAATCCGAGTATCAAAATACGCCGCAACTCAAACTAAATTATGACTTAATCAACTCCACTAACCCTACTCAATTATCAGATCATCACTCCCATGTCTACAACATAACCACCAATCGAACAAGAAACTTACGAGATACCATATACAAAAAAAGATCATGGCATACAAAACAAAACAAAACCTACACATACACATAAGAATTCACGCATGCACATATCAATTAACCCGGAGAATAGTAGAAATAGTGTTACCTTAAACCGTGAAATCAATCCGGAAAAGTTCTTCTAAAACGCTTCTCAAAAACAGCCCATAAACTATATTGAGATTTATAATAAACATTAAAATTTTAATGAAACCCTAATTAAATCTGAAAACTTGAACTACACAAATTAAATTGCAGTTGGGCAAAACTTACAAAATCGAATAAATGATGTGACAATAGCGTTGGTTGATCAATGACTTACGATGATTAAGGTGAAAGGTGATTACTTGATGAAGTGGATAGATGAGATAAAGGATTCTATGAGAAAAATGAAAGAGTCAGAGCTCGGTACGTGATACAA
This sequence comes from Spergularia azorica, assembly GCA_038382645.1. Lineage (NCBI taxonomy): Eukaryota > Viridiplantae > Streptophyta > Magnoliopsida > Caryophyllales > Caryophyllaceae > Spergularia > Spergularia azorica. Next base: position 10,752 of record JBBYHQ010345092.1, read on the forward strand.
AGGGGCTGCTGTGGAAATGAAGGGTTTGGGGGATTTGTTGAGAGAATAAATAAATGGTGGTTGAAGAAAACTCTAGAAAAGACCATTGACCGACTTTTTTTCTTTTTTTTTTTTTTTTGTTTTGGAAAGGTAATAATAATTACTTGAAAATAATTAATTAACCTAAAATCATAATCATAAAAATAATAATAAAATGCTTAAAAATCGGGTGTATTACAGACAACGGGTCCTTGATTTCAGAAACCGGAATCGGACCCGTACCCGTAGACGACGGTTCCGGACCCGCCGGGTCCAAAGCTGTTCCTGTTCCGGTTTCGGGTACCCGCTTTTTTGCTCACCCCTAGTGGTTAGGGAAGGAGGGAGGAGAGAGAAATAAAAGAAGGTTAATTTGGGAATTTTTCATAAATGTAGTTGTGTTTGTATGAAAAACTAAGGGCAATTCTGTAATTTGAGATAATATTGTTGCATTTTCCTTCCAAAACTCTCCAACTTTGGAGAGATGAAAATTAGAGAAAAGAGCTACCCAAAAAGAAAAAACCCTAGCCTCCCTCCTCTCCCACTTGGCCTCTCTCAAAACCCCTTTAGTTTAGATCTGAGGCTGCCATCGGTTCTCTTACGCCGTTGGTAAGCCCTTATTTACTTATTCAGTCTATATTTTGTTCTATTTCGTTGCATAATAATAATTTTCACCATCGATTGATTTTCATCCACACCATTGTGAAGTTCATTTCGACTCCTTTGTGAGATCATTATTAGCTCCATTGTGAGGTTTATCCGGCTCCTTCACGAGATCATTATTGACTCCGTTGTGAGGTTTATTCGGCTCCTGCGTGAGGTTATACTCTGTTGTGAGGTTTACTTGACTTCATTGTGAGGTTTGATTTTTTGATCGTTTGGTGGACCACCCCGTAGTTTTCAACAAGACGGAAATCGTTCGATTATTGGTCTTCATCAAATATTTTAGTTTCAAATATCGTTGGTTATGCCCTATGTCTTTTTTCTCATTAAGTTATACAATAGGTCTCCTCTACTAATGAAAGACTCAAAAATGTCGATATGCATGAGATTAGTTTTGTTAGCTAGCGTAGAAATTTGTCAATTAGGTCATTTCGGAGGTATTTGTTTTACTATAATGTCTGATGTAAGTGCCGTTTAGTGATTATATTAATGAAATTTCAGTTCTATTTCAAAAAAAAAAAAAAATATAGAGAAAAGAGAGGAAATGTCATCCTTCCATTTCTCTCCCCTCCCCTAACAAATTTGTACCCAAATAAGAAATACAAGTCCCCTCCCCTCCCTTTTCCTCCAAATCCCCCTATCCAAATAGACCCTAAACGTTATAGACATTGTAAGCAATTTTGCACCGGCTATTAAATTTCCAACTTTGACAATAACCACCTTATTAAACAAAATTTGTTCGGAACCACCTTATAAATTTATTTTACCCAAGTATGACCACCTTACTTACTACGCCCACCACGGATCCACCCATTACCACCACAAGCCGCCTCCAAACCACCATTGACCACCCTAGACCACCACAAACAACCTCTAAACACCTACTACCACCCTAAAAATTTAATTTCATTTAATTTCCCTTCTTTTTTAAATTTTTTCAGAATTCCTAAACTAATATTTTTCCATTAATTAACCACCCACTTTAATTTTTTTTTTTTTAATTAATTACCCAAATTAATTTTTTAGGGTGGGAGTAGGTGTTTTGAGGTTGTTTGTGGTGGTCTAGGGTGGTCAA
>JBBYHQ010345119.1:0-12503 GCA_038382645.1 Spergularia azorica
AACTGAATTAATTGATAAATTAACTGCAATTAGACGAATTTATAACTAGAAATAGACTAGATTCATTGATTGTTATTTTGATAATTCTGATCTGATTTGATTTGATTTTAATAAAACTGATCTGATTTGATTTGATTTGATTTTAATAAATCTGATCTGATTTGAAAACATTGTTGAATAAGTTGAATCGCACAGGGCCTAAGCTTGATGATTTGTTATAAATATCACTATATCATTACAAAATTTGAGAGATTGGCTTTAAAACTAATAACGATAAACAAATATATAAGAGAATCTGTTTTATTATTATCGATTGGTTCAGTTTTGTTGATAAAGTTGTTACTCGATCTTGTATACAATAACTATCCAAGAGAAAACATTTTATAATATAATTAACTTTTATATAGGGGATCGAAACTTCGTCAAAAAAGGAAGAAAGATAGAGATATATTCCGTAAGTCGTAATTAGATTATCATAAATTAAAATTAAGCCCCTTTTCCAACTGCTCAAAATGTCAAAAAGTGCAGAATCTAAGAGGTGTTGTAAGCTGGATTTTGTTTGGGATGGTTGTAATTAAGGGATTAATAAGTGTGGATTAGTTTGAAGGTACAAAAACAGTTACAATTATTAGTTGAGTGAGGTCAATAATACTCTTCCTAATAGAGTTGGTGATCTGCTTGGCGCGCTAATGTTAGGTTCTTCCTATCTTCGTCGATCAAACCCCTCGATTTCGTATTAATTAAACCCACGGATGCATAATTCAGTGAAGTTTTAGTCCAAAAAATTCAACTTAATTAAGTTTTATTATAGCTAGTGCCATGATTAATTTGATCATTATTTGATGATTTAAATACTAAACGTATGCGCAGAAGTAGATTGAGTCATCAACAAGTATGTACAAACTCGATCAGTACAAATGTACAAGTGTTCCTTTCCAGTAGTGTATCTAGTATATACGTGCAAATGTCGTACTAGTTTAGTGATTAATACTCGTATATGAGAAGAGGATAAAAGATGGAAAGATTATTAGCGTTTCTGTTATACCAAAAATATTACTTTGTGTAACCTCAAAAAAAAAAAAATATTACTTTGTGTTGCATATAGTACGAAGTACTTTAATAAATAAAAAAATACAAGAAGTCGATAGAGAGTCGCGAAACGAAATTAAATGTTACAAATTTGCTCTCGTTGAGAGTCGAACTCAAGACCTCCCGCTTACTAAACGGGTGCTCTAACCAACTGAGCTACGAGAGCAAGTTATTAGAACTTTCTTTTTTTTGCCTTGAAAGTATGCCAATAGAACGATGTTCTTCTTTAGCCTTTTTTTATTTTTTTTATTTTTTTTTGGTTCTTCTTTAGCCTTTTTTTATTTCTTTCTAACTTTCAACGAAAGCACTAATAACCCCTACATGTACTAGTCTTTATTAACCTTTTGTGATAGATTAATGTTTTAGTAACTAGGCATTACTTTAATTTTGTCTGTATTTTCCTCGACATGATTCCCCTAAGATAATATTTTAAAATTAAATTTGAGTTAAATTCAATCACTCCAAACACTATTATAAGCTAACCTTGTTAATCACGTGATGCTTTTTTCTCACTCACCCAACCATGCACTGATGCACGCATTTTTCTCTTCTAATTCGTATGTTATTGCTTGTTGCATAATTAATGTATGCATATCGCTAATTAAGTTTAATTAGCAAATTATTTGATCCATATGTAACTAAACCCGATAAAATTGAGTTCAATATAAGCTAACATGCATCAAGTGATGATTTATTACACCAAAGACCAACTCGAGACGGACTAAAATTCGAGTCAACCGAAAATTAAACCTGACCGTACTCTTAATTAGGCATTAGGAATTGTTTCCATAGTTTTGAATTAATTAACTAAGTTGGTGAGAACATTGAATCAATTCTATAACACGCACGTACCAAACTATTTATGATCAAGTATAATTACTTTGATTACACAACTATGTATGCATGATGATTGCATCGTGTACATCAGGTTACCTCCTCACATGTTGTTCTAGTAAAGTGACATTTCGCTGATGAAATTAATTATAAAGTTTCAATATCATCAATAAAATTAGCTAATAATAGTTCGGAAGTCATAAGCCTTAGTAATTCATTATATATGGAGCGACATGATGAGGATGATACTTAAATATGTGGATCTTTTTCTCACCCAAAAACAAGCTAAGATCTTTAATTATAGCTGCGATTCTCCGCCCACGATATGTATATATTAGATGGTCTGATTTTGACTTGTTTCGTTGCATTTTAGTCGACTTGTAACTATCAGTTTGATGAGAAATAAATGTAATAACGATGTTCATTTTGTGTGTATAGTTTACGACTCTAATCGTCGACTGTCCGTGCGTGGGCATAAGCTGAGTGGCGTAGTAGACTTATACTCCATTATTCACGCTTTAGATTAGTCTAATAGATAGGTCTCACATGAAAGGTTAATTATTAACGTATGTACTAGTTTTAATTGTCATACTAATTCGCATAATATTAATTGATCGATCTTATGCTTTGGGTGGTCGTTCCATTTACTAGCTCCCAATTGCGAACCCAAAAGTTGACAATGCTTATACTCCGTATTGTTCCTTGGTGCTTTGTTCATCAGTCACCACGAAATGCTGTTATTTAAGATAATTTATGAATTCTATACGTATTCATTTAATTTGATTTAAAACGATACTATATAGTATATATTTTGTATTTTTAGTGAATAATTGCATCTGCAATTCTTGAATTTCGCTTCTGAAAATTTTCATTTAAAAAAAAAATTATTATTGAATTGTGTTTGGCAAATATGATGTACATGTAGTACGTACAGTGATGTGTGTGCTCTCTTTTTGGCTCACTTCTAAGCTTATGATAGCCCCACGAGGAAACACTTAAAAAGTAAGAATTTAACCCAAAATTCAAACTTTGATAAAATGTGTTCTTGTCTGCCATCATTTGGTGGGAGAAATTGTGAGTTTCCACCTAAGTTATTGAAAGTGAAAAGTGAGGTGAGACTATATAAATCAACCATATATTATATTCCCCAAATTTTAATTCGATTAAGCTTTAAGTGAATAAAAAGTTCTCTATACTTTCATTATGCCCTTGTCGGCCATCATATATTAATTCCTGATTATAAACTTAATAATCCTTTTAATCAATCACTCAAAGTAGTCCAAAGAGACTAGTGTCTATACATGTACAGATTGGGGCCGGGTCATTGGCAAAAGATTAAGCTATCTGCTAGCTTAATAATGAAGTTCCCCAATCAGCTGCTCAAAATTATATGTATTATTACAGAATCCTTTAACAGTCTAATAGGAATCGATCGATTTTGAATCCGAGGTTAAACTACTATGTTAAGCATTATTCACCAAGATCGAAGATTTAAGTAAGTGAAAACAGTGAAATAAAGTATAAATTCTCATTTATCGTTACCACCAGTTGATACTATGTCATTATTAGGAGTAGTATTAGGTGATCACTTTTAGTTGAACCCCAAATTCTACCTTGTTCATCACACAACTCACAAGTAACAAAATAATAAAGCTTAGATTCTCATTAGGTGATCATCACTTTAATTGAACAACACCAATACATTTTAAGTTACATGTTTTTTTTATAGTTATTTAATGTTAATGGTTAATGCACCAAGCCTTTAATTTAGAGGGTTTAATTTGAAGGGGTTATTAAGTGACTCAACATGACCTTAAGTGGAGGTTAAGTACCATTTTAAGCTAACCTCTCCATAGCAATAGAAGGTCATGATCCTCTCTTCCCCAAACTTAATTCTTAAACATCAAAGTGATTGATGATCAATGATCTTATCTCCTTTTTACTTATCAAGTCACTCACCACATAAAACTACAAGACAAATATATTGTAAAGTTTCTTGTCATTTCTTTCTTTAGTACATACACGCGTGACAAAGTGGGCAAACCACACGAGACCTTATATTATACAAAGCTCACCTCATCTCAATTCTAACTTCTTAGCAATCGTAAATTCTTAATGCATGGGTTATTGTAAACAAATTTCCGGAGGACGTATTTACGCCTTTACATAAATGAATAATTTCCCTCATGTTATTTAATTATCCGAAAAAATCCACAATACCGTGTTATTAAAGGCAATGTGTTCAATTCACCGTTCTCCCTTAAAAAGAGTGTAATGTAGACTCATAGAGTCATAGTAGCCGATTAATTTTCTCAAGCTATTTTGAAGCCTAAATTATACTCGATCTCCCATTCTCCATGTGTGGATCCAAATTCTGACTTATTTGGTTTCTAAATCAATTAAACAATATCCAAACCTATATATGTCTCGCTCATTGACTCTACTTACTAATTAAGGGGTCAACATGACACCATGATAATATACGCACGATGAATCACTGTGTAAGTGTGTATTACACGAGAAATGATATACTTATACACAGTTACAGTACACTTCATGCATACAGATATTAGATGTGTATATGCAAATGCGTCATCTTCACGTATTACATATTTCCATGCTCTAGTGACAGAGTACCGTAAAAGGAAAAATTGTTGGGGCCGTAGAAATGATAACAATATACACCAAAATGTTACTGAATATAGATGCGCTGTTACGTTCAACGATTTGTAACTTTCAACCTTACAGAAAAAAGCTGAATTTTGGGTATGAAGTGCCCATTTTCTGGCATCAATCTTCAATTTTATTTTTTGGCAGAATCCAATTCTTCTTGCACATTCATGTTCATCATTTATATTGTGTCAGTTTGTCACACGCTCCTCCACCAAAATTTTATTTAACTTTTTGTTTCTTATTCTATAATGGACATGAATTTTTATAACGCATCAATTTTCAGTGTCAGATTTTTTCTACTTTTATTCAGAAATAAATGTGAGTTGCTTTTATATCTCCAAAATCTCCTTTTATTTGGGATTTCAAGTGTAGTATCATTGCAAATAATTGTCCATTATCGTTATGAATCCTACTGTATTCGGGGTCGTATATTGCGAAATAATAATTGATGTTTATTTGTAAAGATTGCAAATAATGAGTTTAGTGTATAGTTGTAAAGTGTGGTGTAATTTATGTAAGAAACAAATATACACAGTATGAGTATAAATCATAGTGATATGTTGTATGGTGAAGATTGAAGAATAGTGTCATCATTTAGTTTTGCTTATTAATGAATCGTGACACTGAACAGAGGTCGTATTGCTTTGTACGGTCATCCACTTATGTACAATTGTACGGGGTGGGTGGCTAAGTCTTTCTTTTCTCCAAGTCTTTTGTGAGATTATATATCCAAGTGAAGGTATTATATGGGTCCGAAAACTCAGTTTAGATTTTTGTTTGAGTCGATTTTTTAACGTGGTATTAGAAGAGAGTGGCTACTTGGCTAGCCACGGCCCACCTATCTTTCCTCACTTTATTGTTTTGCCTCAGCACAATCCTGGTAACCCTCTTCTCAGTCAACTCAAGTCAAGCGCAAGTCTATCGATCGGTATATCAACTCGTGAGGGCGCGTATGAAAAATTTAGGATCACTACATGTCTACATGTGCTCAAATTATCAGTCCAAACTTATGAAAAAACATAGAAAGGGTAATCCGTTTAATTTATTTGGGCGGACCCGAACCGAGAACTTTCTTTCATAGATCCGGTAAGTAAGATTTGGTTTGCTTCAATCAAGGCTCAACAGAGCAATGCATATAAACATGCTGTCTAAAAGCAAAAGCCCAAATCATAGAGGTTAATAAGCTTTGAGCCCGGCCCAAATTAATAAGCTTGCCCACTCTATCATAAAGGTCCAATTGTTAATTTTAGGTTGGACTGGACCATTGGTATGCCTGTTCCGGTTAGCTATTAGGAGGGACTGGAAATCGAACGCCACGTTTGGCGGAACAGGGCCAAAGACGGGTTTAAACTTTATAAATGTCACTTCGTTGCATCAAATATTAGGATTTTTTTTTAAACACTATCTGAACGCCGCGTTTGATAAAAGAGTTCGGTTATGATGAAGCCGAATATTGTTAAACCACGATCGGGCCTGGGCCGCACCCACACGGAGGAGAGAGAGTCCACGTCATAAACCCAAGGAGATTCCATCCTAAAACCAATTGGCAATAGGTGGGTAACTCCTTGGTTTATAAACATATCAACTCTCTCCTCTTTTTCCAATGTGGGACACTCACAGGTGGAGCTCTATTTAACAAATATTGTTAACACCGACTAACGAATTGTATGAAATATATTTGTGTGACGTGCTCGTTTATGTAGTCGTTGGACCTGTAATAATTGATTCGGTGTTCGGGCTTCGCTATACTAAATGGCCTACTTGTGACCTTACAAATTAGGTTCCATCGAGCCCATGGGCTTCAGATGCTCCAAATCAGAGGCCTATTGCTGATTCTCGTGCAACAGGGTCGGGTCACGCACCACGCTCATAAGCTAACAACTACGGGACCGAAAACGAGTTTTCAATCAAATTACTTGAGTGATTTTCATAATTTATAAGTGATACATTAGCTTATTGTTCATTGTGGTGGCATATACTCGAATCCGCACGCGAAATTCCACTAACTTTCACATTTTCTATTATGTTAAAACACTATCGAATAACAGGTTTCAGTAGAAAGTCGGAATCTCAACAATGACCCTATTTAGCAAGTAATTCTTGTCTAAAAAAATAATCCCGATAGTTTTATGATTTTATATATCCCCTCGGATGAGCCCTATTGCCCTCCAACACGTTTTGTTTGGACAGGAAAAGCACAGTGAAACCATTGATTATTACGTACGCTGTAAATAAAACGAGTGAATGAGATCTCGATATCTCCCAAGTTGTACATGTACGTCAAACTCGATGGCTTACTTAGACAGTGACTAATCTCTGTTTTTCAAGTAAAAAAAGTGGAACTTCTTTTAAAAAATTAAAAAGAAAAAAACATGTGAACCTTTGGAAATTTCGAAGAGGTAACGCAGACCGCCGGTCTGAACCAAAGATATAGTCCGTGACACAGCATGCATGAGCCGCACCATTATTCAGCAGTAGTTAGCCGAATTCAATTATTTTGATTTGTTTTTCGGGTTAAAGTTTCATTTTTGCGACCCACAGACCATAGGCTCTCATAATGTCGTCCCATAATTTTTATTGATATGATTTCAAACTCTGATCAAGAGATCATAGATATTATAACGACACTGCGTGCTATTCATTTCTCAATTACAAGATCTTATTTTCTCAAGAAAACATAATGAAAATGATCGTACGTCTTGTGCTTTTAGCATTTGTTAAATTTTGGTTTGAATTGATGGTCTCGTATATTCGAATCAAAATCTTTACAAAAAGAAAAGAATGTGAAAAGTACAAATTACACTAGAAACGGAAAAAAGTAAAAACTAGAAATGAAAAGAAGGAGAAAGACATTGTTAATATAAAGGCATGGTTTCTTCTACTCCAATTAAGATGGACCATCTATTGATATATACGAACTTGGGTACATAATTGGCTAGGTATATAAATCAACTCTATGTCGACCCATTCTTTTCATCTTTAATTAATTTCGCTACTCTTTATTCCTCTTCTTTAGTTTATGTTAATCATCTAATAATTCTTCAGCATCCAACTACTCCACTACGTACGGTGATGGGTGTGTCTCGCGTCTTCCCTTCGAAATCAAACTTCATACTCTCTAAAAAATACCTTAGCTTCAATATATACATTCGTTTTATCTGACCATGCAGATCATAATACGAGTAATTCTATGGTTAAACTCGGATGTCCACAAGTCTCACTCGACACCCACAAACGAAGAGATGTCTCCCTAATTTTCGTTCGATCGACTAATAGACGTGTAATGTCATACAATCATAAAATTTAACAGGAGCATAGGAGAAATTTCGACCAGACAAGGCCTTAATTGCGTAGGCTATTCCAGGTCATACGTACTCTTCGGTGTAAACTACAATTATATTGACGGAAGCATGGTTATGTAACAAACACGCACTAAAAATGAACATCTCATGATCCATTATAAATGGCTATTGTCAGCCTTCTATCAGGACCAATAACTGCATTATAATACTGCTTAAATATCTTGTACGAATATTATTTTCTCCATTACGTCTCGTCCAAACCAAAACGATGAAAGAACTATTCCTAACATTTTCTTCGATTCATAACATTTTATTTGAATTGATACGAAATAATCAAACGAAATGTAACGAACATCATAAAACAGGACTAATTTTTCGATTGTTACTTAAGAACTCGAGGTATAAGCTTTGACGGTCTAATTAACATACCGATTACACAAATCTTTTAACCTAAAGATAAGTTAATAAATAATCAATGATCCGGCACTCGGAAATTTACAAAGTACTATTACAACATGAGTTTAACTCAAAACTAGTTGTTCGATAAATCACTATAAGAGAAAAAAAAAATTACTTGTTTCAAGTTATTTCTTCTTCTTTTTGTGCAAAATGCACAGAAAAACAAAGAACTAATGATAATAACAAAAATGGTACAATCAAGAAAAAAAAAAAAAAAAAAAAAAAAAGAAGAAATTTCTCAAAGTCTCACAATACATTTTTCCAAGTAAAAAGACAATAATACCCCCACATCCATCCACATCTCATCCCCCTCACCTCATCCCTTCCTAGAGTTCCTACCCAATAATCATTCAACACCTTTACCCACCATCGCCATCCACCCGACCCTCCACCAAACTAAACCCGGGCCGGGTTAATCGGCCCGATAAGCCCGTAACCGTACAATTTTTTCCCCGTTCATTTTTAGAAATAAAAAAAAGTATTAAACTTTGAGGATCTTGGCGGCCCGTACGACGGGATTCTCCCGGGCTATGGCGGCCCGACCCGCTGTCTTGTAATCGTAGGAACATTCATGGCGATCCGAGTACCTATGCTCTGCGCAGAACAGATCCCCGCACCTGCACCGAAACCCGGTGAGCCCGACCCTTTTCCTGCAGCCCGAACACCTGTTGACCGCCCTCTTCGCCGTCTCCCCACCCGGGCCCGCCTCCTCGGTCGCCGTCCTCTTCCTCTCCTCCACAACCTGGGCCGGGCCGGGCTGGTCACGCGCCTCCGCCTCTCCCTCCCCCGATCTGGGCCTAACCCCCTGAGCACCCCGATCTACCCGGGCCGGGTCGGGCCCAATACCAGGCCCGACGGATCCGCACCCGGAGGAGGACGTGGCCGGAGCTGCAGAAGGGAGGTTTTTGCAGCTGTTTTCTGGGCAGGAGAGAGAAAGGGGGGATTCTGTAGGAACTTTGAGCTCCAAGGTCTCATCTTTCTCTCTGTTCTGCGCCATTTTTTGCTTTGTTCCGTATGATTACTATGAATGAAAATGAATCTTCTTGGAGAAGATTTCTGGGGTTGGGTTGGGTTATGTTGTTTTTGTTTTAGAGAGGAGAAAAAATGGATCAAAGAGATGTGGTATTATTTTTGTGTGGAGAGAGAGAAATGGGGGAGGAGGAAAACAAGTATGCGTATAAAGTAGGAAGAGAGAGGAGAGACAGAGAGGGGGTAAAATAATCAAAGGTCGGCAAATGGGAAAGGGAAAATGATGGAGGATTGATACTATACTATGAATGTTATTGTTATTATTATTAAATTAAATTAAATTTTTGAAATTAAATTAAGAAATTAATTGTTATTATTTATGAAAAGAAAGGGGGAGAAACTTGATTTTTTTTGGTTTTCTAAGAAAATGTTTAATTTTAATAGTAGGTGCTCGTCTTGGAAATCGGAGCACCACAATTTTATTTGGTAGCTCCCATAACTTGATGATGATGTAAATTAATGTAAATGACCAAATTAGTCATATCATATGATTTCATTTTAATGACTCACGTGGTTGTATGTATGTATGTCCTCCCTGGCTGGCTCCTTCTGGTTTAAACCAAATTGACCACTTGAGGTTTTACGTACGCGTGATTACGACAGTGCCTACATGAGAGATAAATGGGAGTAAATTAAACAAAACGTAAAAAATCAGATGAAACGGATGAAGTATTAGTATATTAGTACATTTAAAATTTCCTTGATGTTAATTGAGACAACGCTCATGCACGATTGGGTGCCTGTATGTTTTTGCTGATTAGGTATATTTACATTCATTTAATTCAAAACTCTAAAAGAACAAGTGTATTTTCTTTGAAATATTATTTTGTTCATATTAAATTAGATAGTTCGTAATTTTTATAATTATTACTATTATTTAACTATATAACCGACCATATTTGGTCAGTTCTAAATCCAAAGAGTAAACTGTGAAAGTATGGGACCTAGGACTCAAAAATTCTATTATAGTTGTCGGTATTTGACATTTAGGATAAGGAATAAAATCGGAACCGTTAAATTAGGATAAGATAAATTTCAACCGTTTGATTTTTCTTAACCATGGTTAAAAAAGTTTCTATTATACACTTGACCACACCGGATTACAAAATATAATATTTTTTTATCTATTCAAAATATTTTTTCCTTAATTAATTTAATTTTTTCTATCTATTATTTTCTTGAAAACTTTGTTTATTTAAGGAAAGGAATTTGATTAATTTCAATTTCAGAAAAAATGTTTAAATTTTAATGATGCGTATGAGGGCAGTCGACCATCAGTCATTCTCATCGTTCTCTGCCGCCCCCATTCCTTCATTCTCATCTAATTCTTCTTTTGATTCTCAACCCACAATTTCTCATCATCACATTTTCATCTTATTCTTTTATTAATTCAACTCTCTCCCGCTAGTCCATAAATTTTAAATCGGTATAGGGCTCCTCTGCTTGAAATTGTTCAGAAATTGACTAGTTAGTGACAGTAATTAAGCATTTAGCATCCGAAAATTTCTGATGGAATGCTGTGAGCCTGTGATTTAGTAATGGTACCATTCATTTGATCATCAAATTTCTGGTAGAATGCTGTAATTAAGTTTTCTGCATCTTATGAAAATTTGCCAAGAACACTTTCGTCTTTGCTTAACGTTTTATTTCACCACATAAATCATCAACTAGGCGATTTGTTAATCAGGAATTCCCAGCATGCTTTTCTAAGGCTATACCACCTGTTTTTTCTCAGGCCAGAAAATTTATGGACTAGCTTACCCAAACCATATGCTCGAAACTACGTTCTGATTTCACCATATGTTCTTCTAACAATTTAACAATCGGAAACGGTGATAAGATAGTGATACGACCACCATCACCTCGCACCTGACACGACGCAGACGGAATTGTGTTCGTAAATGTTACCAGCTTTGATCAAATTTCAAGATCAGTTGCCAATTTTGCCGAGCAACATCAAAAAGTTTGGATAAAAGCATGGAAACTTCTGGATATGGGTGGTCAAAGGAGAGAGACAGGAAATGGGTTTGCAACTTTACACTTTGAAACAAAAGAAATGGGTTTGATCTTAATTTGTTTAGTTGATGGCCTCTGATGATCGTGTGATCGTAATTTGTGTATTTTTTTTTTTTTGGGTAGAGTTATTCGCTATTGTTGATATATATTTTAATAAATCTTAAATTAAGATTTTCAAAAGATTATGTTATATTTTATATTATTATTTAATTATTAAACATAGTTAAATCTTATCCTAATCGTCAAAAGCTGACAATCACCATAGAATCATCGCCTAGGACTAAGTTGAATTTAAAATGTTGATGAAATGGGCTTGTTTCATCTTAAAATACAAAAATAAATATTTACAACGAAGTAAATCAAAGCCAAGATTGACAGAATAAGACCTTTCCTTCATGTGGGGGTTTCCCCTTTTAGATATAGGGGAGTTAAAAAGAAAGGGAAAATCAAAGCTGGAGAAAAGCTGGAAAGACAAGGGTATTTTGGGAAAGAGATGAGAAGGATTGGGTGCCGTGAATTTTCTACAACCATTGCTGTTGTACCAACTTGATTGGCCATCGTCTTTGTATCATTCACCTATTTTAATGTTTTTCAAGAGCTTTCAATGGTTCATAATTAAAGTCCATCAATTACCCTTCTATATTTTTTTTATCGTACTTTGTATCCCATTTTGCAAGTTCTTATCATCAGTCTAATTAGACACGCTTAATAGGATACAAAATAAGACAGAAGATCTATATTGGATAAACAAATCAATCAAGTTCTTAGAAATATTGATCGATTTCATTTAGTTAAAAGTCAAATCATCGTCTCCAAAATGTTAGCGATTTGTGTTCTTATTTGTTTAAGGTTGTTAATTAAATTGGAGGAGACTACTAGTTGTATTTGTGCTTGTGTTGGACTACATAATTTGTCCTTTTTATTTTCTAAAATGAAAATGATGGAAGGTATGAAACCAGGAAGCCAAGTGAGCTGGTTGGTTCAAAGCCTAGCACTGCATCGTCAAGCAACTTAGCCAAGCCAAGTGGTCAAGTCACCCTGAACCTGGTGGTCAAAGCTAAGTCAAAGTCCACGCCGGTGCCAGCTAAGCATAACCGTCTT
>JBBYHQ010345128.1:0-12502 GCA_038382645.1 Spergularia azorica
AAATTGGGTCTGAATAATACGATGAAATAAAATAGAAATAATCTTCGAATCTGGTACAAAAGTCTTGAATCTTGAAAATAAACTTGAAGTCTTGAAAATAACGGCGTGCAGAAAATAATGAAAGCTTAGATTTCAGAGGGTATGATCGGGTTGAGAAAGACGGAGAGACCAAGAAGAGAGTGTGTGGTGGAGAGGAGTGCGCGTACAATCGCTAATCAACGGCCCAGATTTCAGCCACAAACGAGGTCAGATAACAGCCGTCAGATGCTGCTTGCCAGGGGTCCTGTGATGGACGGTCGCGATCAAGAGCAGCCCAGATCGAACGGCTGTGGGCGGAGCAAGCGGCCACTGTTCCAATGAACAGTCTAAGGCTATAAATGGTAAAACTAGCTGAAATAGTAGCTGAACGCTGAAATAGTAGCTGAATTCTGAAATAGTAGCTGAAAGCTGAAATAATAGCTGCAATAGTAGCTGAAAGTTTTTAGCTGATAGTAATAGTAGTGTTTGGTAGAATTAGCGGATATAGGAGCTGATATATATAAAATTACATAAAATGCATTATTTATTTTTAATTTCATTTTAATTTAATAAATAAATGAGGGTAAAATAGGAATAAAATTATGATAAGCTAGCTTATTTTTAAATAAGTTATATGGGGTAACATCTTAAATAAGCTAGCTTATTATTTAAGCTAGTGGTGCTACCAAACCAATTTATTTGGTCAAAGAGCTTTAAAAACTAGTCAAATAAGCTACTTTGGCCAAATAAGCTAGTTTATTATGCATACCAAACATATCCTAAGAGCCTTCCATATTTTTAGAAGGTGTATAGATAAACTATAAGCTACTAGTGGATATGCAAATTTAGGATGATTTTTATTGTTGAATGATGTATGATTGAATATTGATGATTTTGGAGATAAAACTATAAGCTACCAGTGGATGCAAATTTAAAGAAACATATCACCAACTATGAGAGGCCACTTGTCTTAAATATACTGATCCAAAGTTTAGAGCAATCAAGTTAATTAACCAGTACTACTAGCCATATACACCGACGAGTAACGTGGAACACGAACACATGACTTCTGACTACTTCCTCCATTCGACTTTAAAATCCAGTAAGGTTATTCGGCAACACGTTGTAGAAAATGTACACACTAATCGACCAATCAAAATTCTAAATAAGTATCAAGACGGGTTAGATAAAAATCTTAGCTAACCGTCATGTACTTATTTTGAAAATTTGAATAACCGATTAGTGTGTAGTCCCCTTTGTATGTGCGGTTTCTAGCTGTTTTGTCTGAGCAAGGTTCCCTAAGGTAACCCCCGTACTCCAAAGGGTCTAAGCCCTCCGAGACCGGACCAATAAAAAAAACATGTGCCATAAGTGACACAAAAAGGACACTCACCCTGAAAATATCCCAACAGGCTTATCAGCTTAGGTAATGTCACAACCATAATAATTTATAGGACAACCAGGATTTCTATGAACCATATGCTTGTTAAAAGATGATGAAAGGCTAAAGAAATTCACAACGGGAAAATATAAGGCTTTTTTTACGGCATAAAATTAATTCTGTGAGGAGTTGGTTTGAGTAATATTACATCCTGTTTACCTTGGATGGAAAAGCTCCATGATTTTGGCATGTACAAAGCCATTTATTAGTTAGCAATTTATTAGGGGTTGTTTATTGTGTTTGTTGGTTGTGTCCAACTCTAAGAGGAAAATCTCTTTCGTTCGGACGGAGTATATCAGCCGGGTCAATAAAATAGATCACACCAGTTTCATTCAAAACATATTAGAAAGATTCAGTCATAACAAACTGAGCCTTAATAGGCTAATTACGGGTCAAAACAGGTTAAAATGTCAAGTTATCTCTGACCAAAAATATGCCAATAAAGCCGGTTCGGGTTATTGTCGACCATAATTCACCAAATAAAATAGGGTTCATGATTGAGTACAAGCGATTAGATTCATTTTCAGCTTGAAAATTATTAGGTTTGTCCTAATTACGAGTCAATGAGTTAGATCAAACAATATTTGCGAGTCTAAACGGGTTCGGAACCCTTAAAAAGGATGTCTAATAATCGGTAGACTGATTGGGTTCGGAACCCTTAAACACTGCAAGACTACTAGCTAATTTGCACGATTCACCTAGGACTTTACCATTAGGCTAAAACTTTGTTCGGTTGCACTAGTTGTTTGAATAGCAGATAGTTGTTCGTGTAGCAGGTAGCTGTTTTAGTAGCAGATAGCTATTAGCCTAAAAGTAGCAGTTGATAATAGAAGAGCACGGTAGAATTAGTTGTTGAGTTATTAAAACTATATAGAACATAGAAAAATAAAATAGAAATGCTAGTTTATCTTTTTACCTCAAATGTTACTTTGAGTAGCATTTCCCGAATGCTAAATAAAATGCTAACTACTACTCAAACTACTACTTGAATGATGTCAGCCAAACAGATAAACTAATAATTTGTCCTGGTCAAAATGTTACTTGCTACGGTGTACTTCTTGGTGTATTGCCGAACAGGGCATTATTCGCACTTTACTACAATAGACTAGAAGCAGCGTCCAAACGGAATAGAGTTTTCTTGGAGAAAGGAGGAAAAAGTCTTAATGTATATTCATATACATTTCTAAATGTATATGGATCATTTTTTATTCACATGCCTCACCATATCTCATTCTCTCTCCTCAATCTCACCTCATATAAACATAGAAAATACCCGAATTACCCCACATATATGTTTAGTGATGTATATGGGATATACAAATAGCCTTACTCGGAGAAGAGGGATACAAATTTTTTAGTCTTTTTAGTTTTTTGCCCCAAAATCGATTCAAATACAACCCGAATCGAAAGACAAACCAGTACCCTCAAACTTTTCCTTCACAAGTGTGTTCATCCTCTCCACCATGGAGGCTGGGAAATGTTGTCTCCACTTACCGACCTGACCTTCTCTAAAATAGCTCGTCTTCTCAAAAAACTTATTAATTACGCCACACTTGTTACCCTCCATTTCTTTCAAACTACCGATGCTACAAAACTCCAAGATTTCCTCAATAATAACACCCTCATTTTCTTCATGAGCAGAGAAGGGCAAACCCGCAAACTCAGCCAACTTCTTCAGCGCACGTTTATTAGGATCGTCTTTCAAATCCTCGTACTTGAGAAACAACACCTTATCCGGCCTCGTGGTACTCTCCTTCCAATACTCGAGTACATGCTCGAAGAAAGGCCCGCAAATAATCTCCACTTTGTAGAATTTCTCAAAGAGTTCTTCCATACTAAGATAATCACTACCCTCGCCACGAATCTTCTTTGCTACGCTTACTGAGAAGTACCATAGCGACACAAGCGTGTCCATAGGATTTCGAGCAATATACACAACCTTACACTTAGAATCCTTTATAGTTTCCGAAAGAGATATGTAGGGTAAGCGTGTGTGAAATAGTCTAGGCGATTCGAGTTCTTTAAGATGGTGGGGACGTGGGAAATCAAAGGCGTCACCATACACATCAACCTCTAGCCGGCAGACAAGCTCATGAGGGCGACTCTTACGCAGAGGACTCTCGCTAATTGGGAATTTTTCGCGGTTAACGATTGAGTAGAGCAAGGATTTCAACCAGGTGGTGCCCGTTTGATACGATCTAAAATGATAAAACGAAATAAACGGTAAAGATAGTGATGAGCTGTTCAACTAACGAGATTGATAGGCTCATATTGTAACATAAATCTGTGGTGAGAATTAGAATGTCACCTAGGATTCATGAGTGGCAAGATAGAAATGGAAATGCAAGAATGAATTCTCAAAAATGAGTTTGATATGATTTTCATTGATTGAGTGACTCTTACAACTACACACCTCTTATATAGCTAGACTTTCTTGGGAAATAAGCTAACAAACTAAGGAAAGGACAAAATACAAATAAATAAACTAAAAAGACAATAATGCCCTTTTTGGTATGTATCACCGTTTTGGGGAAGCTAGCTATGATCAAATCGGTATCGCGAGCGCGAAAATGTCTTTGGAAAGCAAGGATGGTTTTCAAGTAGTTAGACTTAGGCATATGAGGACACCAAAAACCTTGGTAATTTACGAGTTCATATCTACCGCCAACGGATGCCTTTGGAAGAGATGCTAGAAGATTTTGAAGTTCGTCTTCGGGAACAAATACGATTTCATCGTCTTGGCTCTTTCTTGATTTTGAAGCTTCCATAATATATATGATACCTAATTTCGTATAATGGATATCCTGTTAAAAATGCAACCAGTGAACGTAGATATTGATGTATATGAAATGTTCTCTGTATCAAGTAAAACACGGTTTT
Source organism: Spergularia azorica (assembly GCA_038382645.1). Classification (NCBI taxonomy): domain Eukaryota; kingdom Viridiplantae; phylum Streptophyta; class Magnoliopsida; order Caryophyllales; family Caryophyllaceae; genus Spergularia; species Spergularia azorica. Next base: position 4,340 of record JBBYHQ010345128.1, read on the forward strand.
TATCAGTTAAACTTGCTGACATTACCGAAATGCATGAATAATTGAGGAGATCGTTTGTGTTGTGCAATAGTTATTACCTTGTGTAGTTATGAGATTTGGTTAGTTTGGAATACTTGTTTCACTGCATTCGACTCCAAAAGCTCGCGGGAAAAAACAGGGGGCTCTGTGAAAGAAATGGCTCTGTGTAGTATCTAGGATAGGTGCTAGTAGTTGAACTATGCGTCTAATGAAGTTTCATGAATTGGCTATTTATAATGCCTAATGCTAGAGATACAAATATACAACTACATTATTTGTGTAGATTTCAGTACCCATCGTGTGTGCTCCTTTCACATATGGTGTGACTTTGTGCGAGACGTGAAATGTCACAAGGAATTGTCCATTTTAAACTACTAGACTAACTAGTAGAACTAAGTTAGCATGAACTATTTGCGGGACAGATGCATATTTAGTCCTTAGTAACTAAGATATATATAGACGTCGTCTTTGCTCAAACTCGTAAAAGGAAAGGAAAAATATACACTAATTAAACACGTCCTTTAGAATTTTGCAACACACATACTAGTTATGCAATGGTTCACTCTCGACAAATTTAATGTTAGGTGAAGGAATAATGTCAATATGCCGTGATAAAATTATTGATTGCATTAGTAGAAAAGGATATGCATGGTTGAAGACCTGAAGTGGTGACCTTGAATTCAAGTTCACACCTTTATTACGACCTGTTTGGCCAAGTTTCAACTTTTGCAAAAATATTTTTCAGAATTAGCTTTTGAGAGATGGTTTTTGGAGGAAGAGCTCCAAATTGGAGCTTCTACTTTTGATGAAAAAATTTACACTAGAAGTGGTTTTCAGAAACCAGAAACAGTTTCTCAATTTTTAGTGTTTTGCCAATTTTCTAGGCTATTTTTCGGACCGTGAGGAGAAGGTTTAAGCCCTACTATTTTGCCCATAGTCTTGCAAATATTTCCTACAACCCTACTGTAGATTTCGTGCTAAAAGATATATACTCTAAACCAGATAGTGTGAATGTAAATGAGAAGAAACACGGGAAATACATACTTCATCCACCCTAATTAAACACCCCATATTAAAAAAAAAAACGAGCACTTATAGAACAGGCTTTACACACTAATCGGCTAGTCAAAGTTCCAAAAAGTGCATAACGTGTTACCTAAGATTCTTATAAAACTCGCTATCTAAATTTTTTGAAAATTTGTTTAACAGAGATTAGTGTGTGCACTCTCCTCAATCATAATTAACTGAAACGAAACAAACAAAATTATTATAGCCAAACTAATTAATTAGAGCGAAACAATAAAAATTTCAGACTTACTACAATAGACTAGTGGCAGCGTCCAAACGGAATAGAGTTTTCTTGGAGAAAGGAGGAGGAGAAGAGGGATACATACTTTCTAGTCAAATACAACCCAAATCGAAAGACAAACCAGTACCCTCAAACTTTTCCTTCATAAGTGCGTGCATCCTTTCCCCCATGGAAGGAGGGAAATGTTGCCTCCACTTGCCGACCTCACCTTCTCTGAAGTAGCTCTTCTTCTCAAAAAGCTTGTTAATTACGCCACTCTTGTTACCCTCCATTTCTTTCAAACTACCGATGCTACAAAACTCCAAGATTTCCTCAATAACAGCCTCATTTTCTTCATGAGCAGAGAAGGGCAAACCCGCAAACTCAGCCAACCTCTTCAGCTCACGTTTAGGATCGTCTTTCAAATCCTCGTACTTCAGAAACAACACCTTATCTGGCCTCACGATACTCTCCTTCCAGTACTCGAGTACATGCTCGAAGAAAGGCCCACAAATAATCTCCCCCTTGTAAAATTTCTCAAAGAGTTCCTCCATACTAAGATAATCACTATCCTCGCCGCGAATCTTCTTTACTACGCTTACTGAGAAGTACCATAGCGAAACAAGTGTGTCCATAGGATTTCGAGCAATATACACAACCTTACACTTAGAACCCTTGATAGATTCCGGAAGTGATACGTAAGGTAAGTGTGTGTGGAACAATCTAGGCGACTCAAGATTCTTAAGATGGTGTGGGCGAGGGAATTCAAAGGCGTCGCCATACACATCAACCTCTAGCCGGCAGACAAGCTCATGAGGGTGACTCTTACGCAGAGGACTCTGGCTAATTGGAAATTTTTCGCGGTTGACGATTGAGTAGAGCAATGATTTCAACCAGGTGGTACCCGTTTTGGGGAAGCTTGCCATGATCAGATCGCTATCACGAGCGCGAAAATGGCGTTGGAAAGCGAGGATGGTTTTCAAGTAGTTAGACACAAGAGGACACCAAAAGCCCTGGTAATTGACCAATTCAAACCCACCCCCAGTTACCTTTGGACGAGAAGCAACAAGATGTTCAACTTCGTCTTCAGGAACTAATATTAAAGCTTCCTAGGTTTCGTCTTGGCTCTTTGGTGCTTCCATTTGGATTTCTATATGATGAATTTTTCTGTTGGGTGATACTATACTTCTGGAGTAAACTATAAGCTACTAGTGGATGCAAATTTAGGATGAATTTTACTGTCGAATGATGTATGATTCTGGAGATAAAAGTGTAAGTGTTAAGCTACCGGTGGATGCAAATTTAAAGAAACGTTAACCAACTATGAGCGGCCAATTGTTTTGAATATACTGAACCGCAATCAAGCTAGCCACTACTACTAGCCTTACACCGACAAGTAATGTGAAACACGAAATTATTGACATATGGCTATATGACTACTCTCTCCATTTGGCTTTATATTGAGTAGGGTCTTCCGGCAGCACGTTATTTGAAAATTTGAATAACCCATTAGTGTGGGGTCCTCTTACAAGGTTTTATTATGCATGTCCGGTTTCTAGCTGTTTTGTCTGAGCAAAGTTCCCTAAGTGACCCCCTTACCTTAAACGGATTAAGCCCTCCGAGACCGGACCAATAAAAAAACTTGTGCCATAAGTGACACCAGAAAAAACACTCACCCTGAAAATATCTCAACAGGGTAATCAGCTTAGGTGAATTTCACAAAGCATAACAATTTATATGAAAATCAGGATTTCTATGCCCATATGCTTATTAAAAGATGATGGAAGGCTAAAAATTTCAGAACCAGAAAATATTGAGCTTCCTTTTCGTCATTAATTCTGTGAGGAGATGGTTTGAGTAATATTACCTCCGGTTTACTTTGGATGGAATAGCTCCATGATTTACAGCTGAAGAAGATATTTACAGACTACCCATTTCACTACTTGCATCATTGCATTCGACTTCGGGAGCTTCCCGGAACAAGATGGCTCTATCTAGGATCATCCGTATAGGCTAACGCGTAAACACTCTAGACCTTGCAATCTTTTCGGCTTCAGCTATACTCAAATGCCAAAATTTGTTCTGTTTCATCCATTGATCCCCTTGACTCAAAAGATCTTGAAGCTGATCTTCTTCCATCTTCAGCAAGCGGAGACCTTCGCTTGCACGGGGGAGAAACCCTTGTGGTCTCAAACACCAACGCTTAAAAACAGCATATAAAACATCTATATCGCCTCCAAACCTTACGACACCCCCGCAATAGAATTTTACATTGCTTGCTAGAATGGCATTAAAAATCGAGCGATCAACTCCATTAGCAATGCCTTTCCATACTTTGATGAAATCCTCGCTGTTTAGACCTTCTTGCAGCTTAGATATCTTCCCCTGCAAATAATCCAGAGCCGGAATAAAAGAATGTGTCACTGTCCATCCTTCTTCAACATCCTCCTGCCATTGCTTCTTATTTCTTACATAGTCTCGAATATTATAGTCGAATTGTCTTATGACAACATTTGTTATCTTCTCAACCCACTCCTTTCTGAACTCCTCTAGCTTTCTAATTTCCTCATCTAGAACACCACTTCCAAGTTCCTCAATGACGCCAGCTTTAAAGTTATTCTCTTTAAAGGGTTCATCTAATACATCATCATTTTCAAGTGCCATTTCAAGAAAGAATTCATCATTAGACCTTACTTTTAAGACTGACCCAACATGGTGAGCAGAATTAAGAAAAGTCAAGACTCGGGCTAGAGCATCATCATCAACCAAAGCAGTGAGTCCTTCAGCTTCTATGCATCTCGTAAGCAGGTCATCCAGAAACCTCTGAATAATTGGTACACCCACTAATCTGATAAATCTAGATCTCAAACGTGCAGTAGGCAGTGACTTGCAACGGTCGATGAGCAATTCAACTTGTTTTAGCAGGATAAATGAAATCGCGGGAGATTTATAGTCTTCAGATCCTGGAATAACTGTTCCTCTGGTCTTAAGAGTCCAATTCCTGTCATCCTCCATCTCAGGCTTCAATTTGTCTAATAGACTGCCAAGTTCTATCTCTACCCATATATCAAGCCAGTCTGGTCGATCACAGAAGACGGACAGAGAAGACATCCTCTGCAAGAGACTATCTTCAGCAGAATCTAAAAATCCTGAATGGGCAGCCAGAGCTTGAACTCTTTTATCAAATGATATCATCAGATCTACCAGATTAAGCCATGACATCCTTGTCTGCAGCCTTGTATCTGCTACACTTTCCTCAGTCAGACGAGAAATGTATGCAGGGAATATCTCCTTTGCCAAGTAAGTAGAGAGAGAGGTTACCATAGCTGAAACCCATTCCTCCCTGCAACTATATCCTGTCACCCTTGCTTTGTCGACTAGTGGTTGCAACAGCTCTTCTACCGTGTTGACATAATCCCTTGTACTTTTATAAACAAGCGCAAAAATAAATTCAGGTTTATTCATCCATATCTGAAAATGAGGATGAAATGCAAGGGATAAAGGATTCGCAAGTTCTTCGATACCCCAGAGTGGCTGGTGCCGATCAGCATTAAGATCATACCCTTTCAATTGCCGCAACTTCCTTCGTCTTTGCAATTGCTGCAAGGTGCACAAAGCAAGAAAATTTTCACAGTAATTTTGCTTAAGCTCCCCATCCATTGCCGAAAGAGGATTTGTCACTTCAGAAGTTCTCCTTGTATCCGAATTTGAAGGATTCGTTGTTGAAAGGGGTGGTGGCCATCCGAGTGAAGAAAGAAGGGTGCGGTGATCAGCAATGGCTTGGGGTCTCAATATAGCTAAGGCTCGGTCGATTCTATGATCAGCAGCAGACACAAGTCGGACCCACTGAGGTTGTGCCTCCATTACAGAAGTTAAAGCATCTTCTGCCAATTTTAGTGAATTTATAGCATGCAATTCCTGTAAACCAGACATAAGAAGAAACACTTAAAACAGGATTCAGAGATCTCGATGGTCTAGATTATGATAGTTTATGGCATAACCTCAGACTTTCGCCATGTAGAATGCTTCTTTGAAGTTCTATTCATAACAGAAGAGACTGCATCTTCAATTTCTCCAACCAACCCATCAAGCTTCAATACAGTCTCTGTGAGAAAACAAGTCCACAGTTCAAGAAACCGTCAAGAAAGATTACTGAAGCTAAATTTATCAAAAGATACAATGCACTCTAGTAATGCTAACGTGACCGATGTCTGGCCCGTTAAAAACACATTGCTTGCAAGAGGAAAGCACGTAGGAATACAAGATCACATGACCTACAGTTACTAGTTGTATTCAACAGACAATAGTATAAAGAAGAACAGATTTTATCTGCCAGAAGTAATCTAATGATAAAAGTAGAGATACAATTTCCAGCAAGCTCACCCATTACTACTTCAAGAGCATCGAAAACAATGAAATTTGTTCCTTCGTAAGGTTCATCAGGTAGGTATTTTGGGGTACATTGTTTCAGGGTTTTTCTTAAATAGAGGGAAGTTCATCAAAGCCACACATTTCTACTTCAAGAGCATCGAAAATAATTGAAGTTTGTTCATTTCTGCAGTACATTAACCTCAAGGCATTTCTTACATACAAACCGCAGCACTCCATGACATCTATCTGTGGGAACACATTCAGGAATCCTGAGGACAGGTATAATTCTCCCATTTCAATATTTACTATCATCTACTACTACCCCACGATCAAGTCAACCGAGTACTTGACCCTCGCTGCCAGAACAACGGCTATCCAAAGAACAGCTCGTAACACATTCGCAATGTCTAAGACAATGACAACCTCCGGAACAGGCAATACCCTCTTCTCCATATAATTCTCGACTCAACATTTAGTCATGCACAATCATACAGTTCATTCCCAAAAATTATTACTCCACTATCATGTGAAGTAATATCCTTTCCCTAACTCTAAGCTATAACATTACAATGTTTCCCATGGAACCTGAATTCCAGCATTGATAAACAATCCCATTAATCTTTCAACCAAAATTTTCGACACTCCCCTAATTCAAGCTTAACAGCACCATTGACATGTAATTCAAGGATCAATTTCCATTACTCAATCAAGCACTACTCATATTTTCCCGAGAATTAGCCCCGCTCTACATCGATTCAGATCGACACTCTACCAAAATACATTCCTACAATCTCAATTCTCAACTATACTACCAATGAATATCAATTGCACGATCAGCCAAATACTTTATTTATAATTCACCAAACAAAATCTCAAAGCTGTTCATCAATATCATCAATTAAATTCATCAACTCACCAACGTATTTCCTCGCTACCTCAACCGTCGCAACCTCATTCGCAAGCGCCGCCACCTCCGCCGCCGCCATCTGCTCTCCTCCGCCACCTACAACCGCACAAAAAACACCAAAACTGATCAAAATTCAAACAACTTGATCTCAATTTTCAAGTAATTAATTTCCGACAGTTTCAATCGGAGTAATAATCAATGAAATTGACCTGCATTTGAGGCTTTTGGTGATGACATGGACTTGTGATCTTCAATCCGCTGTTGAACGAGGCGGAAACGGTCGTCAATTTCACGGCGAGAGGAAGCGTAAGAGAGAAGCATTGCACCGAGGCGGCGATTCAGATCGGCTTGTTGCTGAGTCAGTTTGCAGCACTCGGTGTCGAGCTCGGTGACTAGGTGAGTCGGCTCGGAGAGGGTGAGGTCGTGATTGCGGTGGAATTTGGGGGTGAGGAAGGAGACAACTGCCGGAGAAAGTGTGGATGTTGCTGGCAAAGTCATCTCCGGCGACGCCATTTTGTGGTGATGTCGGAGTGTTCGTCAAGTCTTCACTTATACACTTGTGCTACTTTTAATTCAATGTTCTCGCATTAATCAACACCAAGATTAATCTCGACACAAATCCTGCTTGATGACTTCTAATGTTTTACGAGAACTTTTATTTTACTTTGATTAAGTGGTCGTTTGGTTTAGAAAAAAAAAGTGTGCGTTGGTTCCCATCGGACTTTAACCATGGCTGACCCAAACAACAGACCCAAAACTTTGTGGCATATTTTGGTATTCAAAATAAGGTTATTCTGCAGAGGTGAAAGGAAGGTAAAAAAATGTCATTTTACGTAGTTTTACGAATATCAGCTACCATTTTTGCTAATTTTATCAAACATTTTTTTTTGACAAATTAGCTTATCATGTTATCAACTATTCCCTCCGTCCCAACTCAAACACCCAGAGGATTTTTTATAGTGGAATAACAAAAATTGATACAGTAAGTTGAGTGGGGTAATATTAGGAAAAATGAGGAGAGAGAATATGAGGATTAATGAAAGTAAGAGAGATATGTGAGAGAGGATGTGATAATTTAATAAAAGTAGGAGAGAGAAATATGTCCCAAAATAGATGAGGTGTTTGAGGTGGGACGTCCAAAAATGGAATATGTGGTGTTTGAACTGGGACGGAGGGAGTACATACTTTCCGATACTATTACAGCTACTATTTCTACTATTCAGCTATTTGTACGCAAAATAGCCTATAGTAGGTGGTAAAAAATAATAGTTGAAAATTTTAGTCGATGATATTGAGGTGTGTGTTTGGTTACATTAGCTGATATTTGCAAAATTACATAAATAATAAGATAGTAAAGTGTTACCAAACCAACTTATTGGGTTAAAGAGCTAAAATAACTAGTCAAATAAGTTACTATGAACAAAGAATCTAGCTACTTTGGCATATCAAACACGAATTTTTTTTCGGAATAGGGCTCAAAAAAAATTTGTTAAACGATATGAGTTGAATTTCAACTTGTTAAACCTTATGGGGTGCACGTCACCCCATAGGACAAAACCGCCAGTGGTAATGGCGGTTC
>JBBYHQ010345186.1:0-36968 GCA_038382645.1 Spergularia azorica
CATAAAATTGAACATTTTTCAATCCAACCCATTTTGTTTAATATTTATTTTTTGAGCCCTATTTCGAAAAAAAATTCATTATTTATACTTCATTGTGTTACGTGGATTGATTTTGTAAAGTATGTAATTAATCCGATTATATAGTAGTATCCATTTGCATATGAATGTAGGCATTGTCAGTTATCACTTGTCGATACTTGAACTATTCATAATGTTTATTTCGTATAAATTAATATATCTTAGTCATGTTCGATGAAAGAAATAGCTTCATATTTCTGTTTGTATGCCAAAAAAATTATATATATATATATATACTATGTTCAAAATTATTGAAGTTTCATATGATGATTTATTTTAGGCGACCCGAGATTACCGCAGATGTGTAACAAGGTGTGTTGTTTTTTTGCCTAAAAAAAAAAGTGTATTTTCGCACTACATGAGAAAACACTCCCATGCTAAACAAATTCATGGAAAATGATTGTCAACAAATGAAAGATCAGATAATTGGTTTGATTGGCATCCAAATATGATTGAAATTAAAGAAGGGTATAATGAATAGTAGTGTTTCCTAATTTGTCAAAAATTGAATCAGATCATCGTATTTCCTAATTTGATTCAGCACAATGAATATTGTTGTTGTAACACGTGTGAGCTAGTCCCACATCGAAAGTTAAGGTGTTGCGTATCAATGTTGGAGATACAGTAATACATACAGTTCATCAGTTCTTTGTACAAATCCAAAGAAACAAATATTTGCTCAGAAACTATAAACTGAATTCAACTGCGATGCTTAATTATCATCATCATCACCATCAAAATATTATCTCTAGAAATACTCAAAATCAATGTAGGAAGAATCATTAGAAGTTTTCTGGTTGCTGTCATTCCCTGCACTAGTCTCAGGAATCTTCTTCTCAGCAGGAGCTGCTGGTGCAGTCTCTTTACTGGCAAACCGCGAAAAATCTACAGGTTCAGGCACATAAGGAGCAGCAGCACTCCTTACCAGTGCCCAATTCACGCCTTCGAAAAAAGGGTGTTGCTTGATTTCTGTTGCACCTCTCTTGTATGCAATCCTTTTATGAGGCTCCTTAACCAAGAGACCTCGAATCAGGTCCCTGGCTACACTGCTAACCTGTGGACTGTCCGGAAATCTTAAGGGCTGTCCTACAACATTGAAGAGGGTAGCGCGATTTCCCTGTCCTTTGAAGGGAGTTGTTCCGTGCAGGAGCTCGTACAGGAAGATACCGAATGTCCACCAGTCTACAGCACTACCATGGCCTTCACCACGTATGATCTCAGGGGCGAGGTACTCGTGTGTGCCAACGAAGGACATTGACCTGACATTTGTAGGCTCTGCCATTAACTCTGGAAGTGATCCGTTCACAAATAAGCCGAAATCTGACTTGGATTTCCTGTTCTTCTTGGAAGGGAGTATGCGAGGGAAGAAGCTTGAGGGCTGAATGCAGCCGTGTACTGCCATTTCCTCGTCTAGCATTGCCCCTGTACCGCCACCTCCAACAGCGCCATTTGGTACGTGTGCTGAGGAAGATTTGACGAGGGTTGGATTGACTGAGCAGCGTAGGGAGAGATCAAAGTCTGAGAGCATAATGTGGCCTTCTTCCCTTACTAGCACATTCTCTGGTTTCAAGTCTCTGTACACTATTCCTAACATGTGTAGGTATTCCAATGCTAACAGTACTTCTGATGCATAAAACCTGCAGATCAGAACACATTATTGCAGTGAATTGCGCGTCATTCAAAGTACGCAAAATATATTACCCCGGTGCCTTAAAGGCTCCTGTCTATGGCAAGGTAAAAGGGGTCAGATATACGCAAATTTACTCCTACTGCTGAAATCATAAACAGACTGTTTATTTCCGCGTTAACAACATAATATATAGAGTAAGTAATCTTTATGCTTACCTAGCAGCTTCTTCGGAAAAATACTTGTAAGGTTGCTTCTGTCTAAGGGAGTGAAGATTACCACCACTGCAGAACTCCATGACTAAGCAGTAAAACTTATCGGTCTCGAAATGCGAATATAAGGTAGGCAAGAAAGGGTGATCAAGCAATCCAAGGATCTCCCTCTCAGTTTGAGCCCTAAGAAGTTTGTTTCTGCTGGCTAGAGAGGCCTTATCCATGACCTTCATCGCGTAGTGGGTGCTAGTCCCTCTTAATTCGACTAGATAAACACTTCCGATATCTCCATAACCAAGCCTCTTAAGAAGCCTGAAATGAGTCAGTCCAAGAGGAGCCTCTTTTGCATTGACTGTGTTTATGGCATCCCACCTGATATCCCCTCCTGTATGAGGCTTAAAGGGTGCACTACTGGTGCTCTCTATGCTGTCACTGCGTGTGCTGTTCACGCCTTCTCGTCTCTGAGCTGTGGCTGTTGCTGTGCTGATCTCAGGGTTTGTGGCATTCCTTGGGGAAGGTAGAGGCCGCTGATTTCCTGCAGGGTTTGGTGCAGGTTTCCAGAGTGGTTCCAACACTGGCTTCTTGTGCTCTGGTGGCTTGTGCTGACCTGACATTGATTTCGGCCTTGAGGCGTGATCTGTGAAGCTGCCTGGCTCTCTTGGTGAACTGTTGCCAGACTCCATACCGCCTTTCCCTCCCCTGTCTGGACTTAGTCTTTTATACTCATAGTGATCGTCATCTGATGATGGGTAACTTATCTGCAATATTGGTAATGCAAACATTTTGAGTTACCATAGAGCTATAAAACTCGACAAACAACATTACCCCAATACCCCAATACGGCAATACTGCCTCATGTTTCTATGTATCGGACCCAAAGAGAGGCTATTTCCGAGTGACCCATAATTAAAATCGGGAATGGTATAGAATCAAATCAACAAATATTCAGAAATATGCCTCATGATCCTGCTAGAAAACATATCAAAATGAAAATGCAGCTGAGCTAAAAAAAGGCAGCAGAATTTTTCAGCTGCAACAGGACATAATACAGCATAGTATTGGCTATAGCTACAAACTCACCCATGTTTAGTACACGGGAAGGTCGAATATTGACTTTTACGAGCTAAGCTAGTTGGCATATGCAATCTTAAACATGTAAAAGTACCGAGGTGTAACTTTTACGATGTCTTACAAGTTACAACATAACAGGTAATGCTAGCATCTTAAACCAAACCCAAAGAACAGAAGGTTACAACTTTGGCACAAACAAATCAAAAGATCAAAAGAATATCAAACGAACATTAGCTAGGCAAAATTTTTCCAAACCAAAAGGCCTCTGAAATATGGCATGATGAACCAATTCATAAGAAAACAGAATACCCCATCCGTTCTCTTGTTTTTTCAGCGTTTCATTTGAGTTACCCTCACATATCCGACCCAAACATTAACATCGATAATGTAAGAACCGAATGACCAAATGTTTGTAACAAGATACAACAAAAATCACGAGGCTAACCTCAGCACTTTCAGCCCTTTCTGCAGGCTTCGACGACGACATCATCGGCGCAACACAGCAGCGCCCTTCGAATTCCTGGTTAGATTTATGAGAAACCCACATTAGAATTTTTGTTTATATCCCTTAGATCAAATTTTCACAATTTGTACCAAAACGGAAAAGATTGTTCACAAAATTGCAGGCCTTAGAAATAATGTAAATGTGTAAAGTATATTAGAAATATTTTTTCCTTGGAACACATACGTTGTGTATTTGACCATTCTTGGTGTGACACAATGGATGTGAGAACATGATCGATTGTGTGCATCTTTGTTATTTTTTTGCAACAGAAAACAACTTCAAAACGTGATGAGCACGTACATTTTGATTCCACCATATTACAAGTTTAAAACCATCAAGATTGAGCATCATTTTGACTAGATCCCTTGGCCTTTGATCAACTTAAAATTGTTCAATAAACGTTTGCGTTTTTGGTTGTGTCGATAGTTACACCATTTAACGTGTTTGAGTTTTTGTATTCGTTATTGACCCTTCTTTCTTTTTTACACATCACACGAAAAAATGACAGTTCAATTTTTCGGTAGGGTAATAATATCCAATAGAGATTTCTTATGTCTTATATGAACACGGTAGATGTTTATACTGCTCATATTAGACCACCTTACAAAAAATTATTAGTCGACATGGCAAGAATGTTTAACGCGCACACACGAGACAATACTTCTTATGTTAGACAATTTTGGTTGTTTAATTAATTTGGACTTTTAAGAAATGATCAAATGTCAAATGAATCAAGAACACAAAAATCATCAATATATATAGCTATAGCACAACAAAAATTAGAATTAAGTAAAGGGCATGGAAAACGAACCGGGTACGCAATATTATGAAAACAATCTCACAAGCACCATTGCATCACTCCCTCTCCTTCAAAATCTACTTTTATATATAAATATGAACTTTTTAACCTTTTTCCCCCTTAATTACCAATGATAATTTAAAATCGGAGCTTAATAAATTCCTTTGACACACAAACCAATGTATTGTGTTTGTAAAATTATATAGGAAAATCAACTAAAAGAATTGTTGCAAGATTAGATGATATAAAACAAAGATAAAAATGAGAATTAATTAATAAATTAAACAAAAATGAAGGGAAAAGAAATGGGAAAAGAGAGGAAATTCAATGAAAAGATTAGGTTTTTGGGAAGGTTGACAAACCCAAAAAAGTTGAGTGGATAAGCGTCGAATGCTGCAAAATTGTGGATTCTATGAGCTCAAATGTTTAACACTTAATTAGTACATTATTATGAATTACTAGTATTAGAGTAATTAAATTAGAGGTGAAATTATAACTTGAAGAAAAATAGTGTTTATCTACATTAGGATGTGATATTCCTAGTAGTTAGGAGTTGGGTAACAAAATGTGTTGTTTTGTTGTTCTTCCTTTATTAGTAGGGTGTTGCAAGGTCTAAATTAATTCGAGCTCCATGTGTGAAGAGAACCATTTCGAGCTATTGTAGTAATAAAAACTTATACGGAAACTTTTCGCATACATTCAACTACACTAATAGGTCAAGTACATTATACACTTGCCTGTTTCATTGTCAACAATAACTCTGTAACTTTGAATATAGCAACATGCACCACACACCTAGATTTTCGCGACGAACCAACTAGCTAATTTCCTATTTGTAATATTATTATCCGGGAATAATTTAACAAAAATCATTTCTAATTTTATATTTAGTTTAGTTCGATCTCAGTTTAAGTTTCAGTCTATAAAAAGTTGCACGATGCTCAGTAATTTAAGTTCTCTACGAGGGGCTGTCAAAGTGTCAAAGTAGCAACATATAGTGAAGGCTACCTACAATCAAAAGCAAAAAAAAAAAAAAAAAAAAAGAGCAGGGTGCAGTTTTTTTCAAGGGAAAACCAAGAACAGAGCAACCAAACTCTAATCAAACCCATACGAATAGTCGGACTCCTAAATAGAGTGTTTGCACAAACGATCTAAACCGAAATACACTGCTACTAACTGCAGTATGTGTATACAAATCTCATCATCAGGACGCCTAGTGAGCAGCTCCCTAACGTCTGATCATCATCGACATCAGATTCAGGGAAAGTAGCTGGTTCCGAATGCCCTTTCAGAGTACGCTACATACCTAGTCGGAGGAAATGGCCATTGGATCCAAATGCGGCCAAGCTGGTGCACCAGTACGGTAGGAGCCTGTCATACAGTGACCTAGCTTCTGGACCAGAGAATCGACCAGGGCGTGAGAATTCTGTTCCTGGTAAAACTATTTTTGTGAACCACAATAAGCTCAGAACTTGTGACCATGAGCCTTAAATTGTTCCCAGGGACGCAAAGGCACGCAGGGACTGTAAACAAAAACCGAAAAGTCCATCAATATAATGAAGATAGTTAGGTCTATTAGAAAATGGGTATTTTCAACTATAAAGGACTTTATTTTTTTCGCACAAAATGAATTCTTTTAACTACAAATAACATCCAAACATAATCACTAAGATCGTGGACGGGACTAGATACTCGCCTCGTTAGTTAGTAACAAAGATCAATAAATTGAACATTGTAATAAGACACAAAAAACAGGATAAGAATAAGTAAATTGGTATATGAATTTAAGAAATACATACGTACTACCAATCTAGTTGCTTAAGCAGGTCGCTGCGGAGATCCTCCCATACAGTATCCTCAAACAGCGACGCACTCACTTTTTTTCCATAGAGACGGTCTAGACGAAATATCGATTTAATCTGGTTGTCGGCCTCTACTGCAACAGCACAATCTTCAAACAGGACACGGATATTAAACAGTTTTACAACCATCGGATCGGAGGGTGCAGGAGGAAGGGACAGTCTAGGACACGGCACTGAAACATGGTCTAATGGTTTCGCATCCGTGGGTATGAATAACATTTCAGGTCAGGATAATCCTTCTTTAACTGTGCGTAATATTCACATAACAGATCTATGCTTAAGTGTTTAGTGGAGTTAAAGTAAAGGAGGATATCCCGGTTCTTGAGATCAGAAACTTCTAAGTCGTCAAAAGAGCAAAGGCGAGCCTTCTGACCCAAAAATGACTCTAGGGTGAGTGACCTTACACATGAAAGCCTTTCATCTAACAATTGCTTTCGAGTGCAGGGATATGTGTCGTCGTAGGCAAAATACCTTATCAGAGGTATTGCGTTAAGCTCCCCAGAAGTGCCACCATCTGCACAAGTGATAAAACGGGCATTTATACTGCCCCCAACATCGGATAGTCGGAACAGCCTACGGCTAACCTCATCGACAAAAGGCAGCTTCCACCAAGATGACGATATATTCTTCTCTTGTAAGGCCAGATCGAGAGCCTTGGAGTACGAGGACTCGTCAGAATCGATGGCAATGGATACGACGACTATCTCATACTTATTATCATGTTTTCTGCAGAATTTGTCTAGTGTTTCCATGAAATTACCGTAATAGCAAAGGTACAAGATGACACACCTCTTGTTGCTGAGCTGTGAAATAGTTACCTTTTCGCCACCTCCGCCACATCTCTCAAGGGGAGTATTGGGTTGACAGAGGCTCCTTGACCAGGGGATCATCCGGTCTATAAACAGGATAATTCCTGCCTGATGCAGAATAACGAGTTTCCCTGTAAATGGGATCCAACCTCATCTTGAGCTCCTCATCTTTTCGTTCCAAGGAGAGCAGGTGTTCTTTGGTGAATGGGAAAGCAGCAGCTCCGTAATCGTATAAACAACTAGGGTCATTGCCCAAGACCTTTTGTTCAGGATCGAGGAAAAGACAAGCCCTATCCTCAACTGGACTCGGAGTGGGAGAAGGGAATGGCGAGGCAAGGGAAAGCGGAGAACAAGTGGTTGAAAGCAGCCTCCTCCTCAACTTCATACTCAGCTACAAAAGCACTTCGCATCTTAGCCACCAGAACCATCTCAAAGTTCTTCTGCTCTGTTAACTTGGAGTAGGCCCTAATCGCAGCATCGCATTCAAGGGTGGCCTCGCTATCATAGAGCACAGGCACATTGAGACAATAGATGAGTAAATATTTACCAGAAATAGCATCCTTTAAGCCAACACGATCACCATTGTTACGGACAAGATAGTCCAGTTGACCTCCATTCGAGAGTAAATCAACCACATCTAAAGGCTGGCCTTCCACAATACTAAGAGCAGGAGGAGCACAAGGAAGATAGTTTTCATCTTCTTTGAAACTGAATCGGTAATCGTCATAGTGAAGGGGTTGCAAAGTATTGTGAGGATACGGGAAAAAATACCAGGATTCAAAAGGCGGTATATACTCTTGCTTCTGCTGCTGCTGCTTTGCTTCAACTCCAAAGTCGAAAGCTTCATCTTCACTCTTTCCTCCTCCATCTCCATCATCTCCTCGCCTTCTTTAATCGCTTTCTCCATCAATTTTTCCATATGTACCTCCATCTTCTTCTCTAATAATTAATCTGTATATCTATTCGTTATCCATCATAATGATTACAACCTAAACCGTTTTTTGGTAATAGCGGTCTACTATACTAGTATAGTTTGCGGAGTATATATATAATCCCGGTCGCCACACGGAATTTCTAAGGCAAATTTGTTATGGTAGTTAGTTAATTTAAGGTAATTTGGTCAGAACTAGAAGTAACGTAATCTTCAAGTAAATTATGATTGATGATTTTATTCAATTTGGGGCTACTATATATATCTAGCTTAACACAAAAGTAGTCATTATTATGTTACGCCCAAACAATACTTAATTAAGCACACAATTAGCAGGTCACTTTGTTAGATCATCATTAAGATTAAGGTGAAAGTAGTGATTAACACGCATTACAACAAAACTGAACACAACATTCTAAATCAAACTGAAGTAATTGAAATTTTAAGAAGGGTAAAAAAATAAGGAAAATACATACATTTGATTGAAGTTTGGGTAAGAGTTTGAGGCAGTACCGCCATTGACACGCATTTTGGGACGAATGAAATAGAGGTGTTTGAAGCTTGTTGCACACGGCTCTAATTCGGAGCAAGGGTTTTCATGGGTATATGTTTGCCGCCTATTTGGGGTTTTTTAATCGGATATGAGTTTTGGAATTTGGGGGTTGGAGTTGGGAGTTACCACAAAAGTATCTAATGAAATGTCAAACCTGTTGGGGGTCAAATAGGACCTGCCCTGGTTCCTCCCCCCTGTCTGGTCCAAGCTGAGAACACCAGATCAGATAGAGGTGACCTGATCAGGGAGGCTGCATAGCACGGGGAGCCAGGCTGTGTCTCCTAAAAAGCTCCCCACATGTCTAGCTACTCCCAACGATTCTTTGGACATTGACCACTGTATGATCTACAACGTGTCACTCTCACCATCACATTTCCACACGAATACAGTATAAATACACCTCTCACCTTCACTTGGAAGGTAAGTCATCCCCGGATTCTTTAGGCAATACACAATACAATATTCACTGTTCCTATACACATCTCTGACTTAGTCATCGGAGGGGGTCCCCGACACCAGCCCCCGGGGCTAGTAACCACTGTTCATCGTGCAGCTTAGGTCAAGACAGGCATAAGGAGGTCTCCCCTTCAACAACAAATACTCGATTGTTTACTACCCGTAACAAAACCGGACCTCACTCGAGTTTGTAGCTTTGTTTTCCGTTAAAGTCCCCCAAAAAGAAAAAGGCAAGACTCGAGAAAATTGACCAACTAAGATCCGAGAAAATTTCCGTTAAACTTTTTGTAACTGATAAGACCCAATGTGACAACCCGACCTGATGACCTATTGCTTACAAGGTTTGCGAGTTACATATAAACTAGTTTGCATGCCCAACCCGCGCCTGGGCTGCATATTTATATTGTTATACTCGTTTTATAAAAATGTCGGTTTATCTTTGATATAATATTCTTGGCAACGATATTATCTATTCCTATTCACTTATCATATTATTATTTGCTTTCCACTTTTACGTCACCCGTTATATATGCTATCTCATTTTCATTGCACTATCCCGTCACCTGTTATATCACATTATATGTATAATTATTACCATAAATTCGCTTACCACCATAATCACCATAAATTATAGAGTTTTATTTTTCCATAAATCAGCTAATAATTACCATATTATAAAATAACTTAATGCTATCCAATTAATGAATGCCAAGTAGTATTAGATGTACTCTATTAGTTTCTTTTTGAATTTTTTTTTTATACCAATCTGGTATGTAGGTGTATTTTTATATACCAATTTGGTCATTTGACCCCACAACCAATATACTCCTGTTTCACGGAATTATTATTTGCAAGTAATAAGAATCAGAGCTGAGCGAGAAATTCAGTTAGGAAGTTAGTTAGACAAATTCTGTTATGGTTGTTTGGCGGTTATTTCAGTTGCTGGATTGCTTAATCAATACAATTCTCATCTTTTCTCTCAATTCTTCTCTTGTCAGAATTGTCTCTTCTTTCTTTCTTCTTCTTCACTCTGCTGTGTTACGGCTATTAGTCTAGCATAGCTCCTAATTGTTCTTTTCACCATTGTTACCCAAGAATTAGCTGCTAGAATACAACACACTTATTAGTTCTGTATCAATATGTCACTATATTATACATAGGTAAATATGAGTATGATGTCCAAAAAAAAAAAAGAACGCTTACGCCTAACACTATGGACTAACAATTAGCGAAGATGCACAATGTAGGTCTGAAAGGGCGGATCTTTACTAACAGCCGTACAACGATCGGACGAAACATCAGATAAGAAAAAGTAGTCAATTTTAGTAATAACTCGCCCGGGCTACCTATTTTTATCATTTATACTTGTTTCACAAAAAAATAAACTTTTCGTTCGATTAGATTGTACACATAAATGTCACGTATTAAGTGGTCGTTTGATTGCCAAGTTAAATCATGGGAATTTAAAAATCCCATGAATTGAAAAAATTGGGGTTGTTTGGTTAACCAAATTCCTAGAAATTGGAAATTCCTAGGAATTGAGAATTCATGGGAATTTCCAATTCCTACAAAATGGAGGAATTGGCTTACCTAGTCCCCCCTTGGTGATTGCCAATTCCTACATGAATTAACTTCCTACATCTAACCAAATAATTTTGGGAAATTCCCATGAATTTCTAATTCCTAGGAAGTGAAATTGCATGACAATTCCAAATTCCCTTATGCAAACAAACGACGGCAAACGACCACTAAACATTGTTTAATGCATGAAAAAAAAAATACACTTTAAATTTTTCGATATAAAAAGAGTCTATCATTTGGTCACTTTAGAGTACTATTTACTGTAATTGTTTGCGTCAAAACTGACGTAAGTTTGACCCGTGAACTCATATACTCACCTTGTATATAACCTAACTCGACCCAACCCTTTTCATGAACCAATGCCAAATACAACGAAATTGTGTCCAAAGCGAACTTCACTCGACCCGTAAAGACCCGTTATTTGACAATGAACAAATATTGGATGGACAAATATTTTACAGGATACGTTTTATTATTTTCATATATATTATTTCTATATTCTTATAACCAGCGATATTTATTTATTTCACATATAGTATGCTTTTTGTGTTATCCAATAGTTTGCTGGTCCAGTCTACCTATTTATTTCATTTCTTCTCGTTTCACAAAAAAAAAAAAATTGATTACATTGTTAGATAATTAGACTCTAATGTACACATAAATATCAAGTATTAAACCTTATATGGAAAAACTACACTTTAATTGTAACATTATATGTGAATATAAATATTTTTCGGAGGCTATTATATGGTCATTTCACAGTATTATTTAGTTTAATTGTTTGCATCAAATGTGACTTTTTTGTTGAACTGGTGATACTGATTGGGCTTTTTTGAACTGGTGATAATGATTGGGCTTTCCTATACCACAAGTCACAACTCAACTATCAGTGTTTTATTTTTTGGGCTTGCTTAATATCTGGGTTATGACACGTGGGGTACGTACCTCTACGTACCCAGAGTGTATCTAATAATTTGTGAGCATAGAGTGAACAAAGGCATATCCCTATTATGTGTTGATCAACTTAATAATGTTGCCTCTTTCTGCAGCGAGAACAAAATTTAGCACTTCAACAAAAACGTGAGAGTAACTTGGATTACATATACTGACCTTAGAGTACCCAAAAGAGGCGTGGTCAAGTTCAGTGGCGTATCCAAGAATTTTTTTCTTGGGGGATCATATACAAAATTTATCGAAAGAAATATTTAGCGATGTAATATCTTTAAAGGGTCTGCATAATTCCACGGCAAAAAACAATCAATCCACACTCCTCCACAAGCAGCGTCGATTGGTTGTTTTCTAGCGTGAAAATATCACTTGGCGGTTTTAAACATTAAGCTTACGTTCACCAATACGAAAAATCACAACAATAAAAAAAAAAAAAAAAAACACCAATTAAACTAGAAGGCTTTCGAGTCCTGAAAATCAGATTCTTTTGATCACTCATACTCAATATCATTATGTTAGTTTTAGTTTTAAATAATTCATTATTTAATCATCATTCAAAATAATTTCATAAACTCCTACATTATATCAAAATCTTTCAACCTGAACCAACATAACTCAGTTGCAAAACACAAAATAACATTGAAATTAAACAAACTCATTTTCATGTTTCAAGGTTAAAAGTTTAAAACCAAAGTACTACAACGGAGTATTAAATACTAATCATAACCAAAAGTTAGAGAGAAATTAAAGAATAAAAGTGACGGGGGAGAGAGAGTGTGTGGGGGGAGTGAGATAAAACTAAAGAATAAAAGTGACGGGGGAGAGAGAGTGTGTGGGGGGAGTGAGATAAAACTTTTCTCTGACTTGTGCATTAATTGAACTGAGAGAATGTCTAGAAACACGTGAATTTATCTGTTTAACGGACAATTTTGCCCTTATATTTTGTAGACAGCTGCGAGTCATTGCAGTGAATAAGCTAAATATGGAGGGTCAAAGGTTATATCATTACTAAATCCTGCTTATTTTTAGTAGAAACTAACACAAAATTTCAAAAAAAAAAAAAAAAGTTTCTTTGGGGGGTCGCCCGCCCCCCATCGTCTTTGGCCGTAGATCTGCCAGTGGTCAAGTTCGAGGCCAAAGAGTGCTTTAAAATCAATTTTTGACAGATGTTATGGATTAGTACTCTCCCTCTTTTGCGGCCCTTGACATCTTTTTCAAGAAATTAGGAAGTTATTTCTTAAAAGTTAGATGCCATTTAGGGCTATCTTGCATAACTTGCAGCTTGGCTGCCTTAGCCCAAAACAACTGTGTAGTGTCACCTTAAGTCATGTCCTAGCTCCATAGGCATCATTCTTCTCGCAACTTTACCACCTCCACCACCTCGACTAGACCAACCTCGCTCATCATCGGACCAATCATCACTACCACCCGCTTTCCCCAACTAGATGAGCCCAACCACCCACCTTCATAAAAAAAGTCTTCATCATCTCCGTCTCGTAAACCATCCGGAAAAAAGAGAAATTCCTTGCATGATGCTCCCATGACCGTGCAGTAATCGTAGGAAACAAATTCACCTGAGACCCAATTCAACTCGTCGAGGTAACTACTTTCAGACCCCATTTTAAGCATCCAAGCCTTTAATACGGGTACCAGAGGAAAATTGATATCAATATTAAATTTTCTCTGTAGAATAAGAATAATGGTTTCTCCCTTCAAGGCAATGATTCTGGGGTTACTTAAGAGTCGTTTACAATGGTCTACATATACCCTCAATCTGCTTTCCCTTTGGAGTTAAGCAAACAAATTAAACTATCGGCATTTATCAATTTACGCACCTCATGTTGGACATACAGATTCAACGGGTCCCGTACACTGTTGTCATAGCATGTTTCTTACATTCGTCTTTCACTCATTGAACAATATCACGTGGTTGTTCATCTTTTGGTTTTGCATCTTTAATCTTAAAACGTTAACCAACCTTGTGAAGCTCCTCCATCCTTACTAAATTTGCTGGGCTTCTCATCAAAATCCATATAATGAGCTTCAATTGATTCATTTCTTCTAACGACAACCACAAATGGGGGGAAAACCATTTGGATTCTTGATTATCCATCTAAGGTCCTAATATTTTTGAACTAGAAATTACAGCTGAAAATGCAGATATAAACTTGGGCTGAATAATTTTGTACCCAGCTCTTCACTGCCACGTATACAATCAAACTCGTTTTTACACTGTGCTACGCACGGTCTTTCAATCCGGGCTGCTGGAGAATATTTATGTTGGCGAAGCGTTTTTTGAGGATTGTGATGCTTGTGCTTCCCTTCAATCTCAATTTACCGTCTTGCCTTTTCAATTCCCGACGCTATTCTTCTTTCAAACTCTCTCGCTGGAGATCTCTGAGCAGGGTCTTCGCCTGTTTAACCTCGTACGCCTCATTCTGGATAGACATGTACTATTCATCACGACTGTAAAATGACGAGTTTTTTGTGGTCTTCGCACCACCGTCTAGCAAATTCCACCCTCACCCTATGTTTGCCCTTTTTCGAAACAAGACTGTGCAGCAAAAATTTACGGCTGATTTCCTTCATTCGTGGCGTATGCCAATGAGCATAAGATCCTGTGGCTTGTGGGGCTTCCCCTTGATGTTGGAAAAATTCATTGACTTCTCATTACCCGTCATGTAGTGATTCTTCACCTCGTTTTCCTGATGAGCAGGAAGCCGCAGGTCCGGACCAATACGCTCATCTTCACATCGGATAGACGCCACGGTGAATTTGACCACACCGATAACATCCGGAGAACTTGCGGGCGGGAGAAGAAGATTGAACGCCGCGGGATCAAGTTCGGGATCAAGAGGAGGATGGGGTGTCGGCGAGGGCAGACATCGGAGGCTGAGAGGAGGATGGAGTGTCGGCAAGGGGCGACATCGAAGGCTGAGAAGAGGATGGGGTGTCGGAGGGGGGCGACATCGCCGGCTGGCCGAGTAATCAAGGTGGGACGTATAGGGGAGGGTTTGGTCCCGAAGACGTACTACACCTTGTCGGTGACTGTCTTGTGTCGCGGGCTATTTGGCAAGAAGTTGGGAAAATTACTTGCCTTCAATCTTACTTCTCCGCTCCTCTACATACCTGGATCATCGACAATATCAACAACGCCAATCCCCTTGCCACCGAGGATTGGCCAATGAAATTTGCCATGACGTGTTCGTGGATTTGGAAATGGCGTAATTGTATGGTTTTTGATAGAGCCTCAGATATTCCTGTTCATCCTTATCTTTTTCTTAAACGAAGGTTTGAGGAGACAAAGGAAGCAATGGATAAGTTCTCTATTCTCATGCCAACTCCGGGCAAGCCCAAACAAGAGGTTTACATTCGTTGGCGAGCACCACCTCAGGGATGGGTTCTGTTAAACACGGATGGAGCATCCAAAGGCAATCCTGGTCCGACCGGACGAGGAGGAATTTTCCGCCTTGATACGAGTAATTTCCTTCAAGCTTTTATCACATACTGTGGTTCCTGTTCCTCGATGAAAGCCGAATTAATTGCTCTGTTCCGAGGCCTTGAGGAAGCTAGGAGACTGAGAATTTGGAAGTTGTTGGTACATATGGATAATTCCATGTGTGTCGTTATGGTTACTGGTGAGAATCAGCCTGATGGTGCACTTCGGAATGTGATTCTGTCTTGTCAAAATTTAATTCGCAAACAGGACTGACAAGTGGAGCTTCGATATGTGAATCGCGTGGCTAATCGAGCAGCTGATTGGTTAGCCAATCAAGGAGTTAACATTGAGCAAAGAATCGTCGTTCTTGAGTATCCACCGTCACACCTTCTGACCATACTTCGGGAGGACGCGCTAGGGGTAGCTTTACCTCGTTTAATTAGAGAGTGGTTTATTTTATTTTCTGTTTTCCGGGTTTCACCCTCTTTTGTACCAAAAATAGGGGAGGGTTTGGTTTTTCCATTGGGAGGAGGGTTGAGGTGAAGGAAAGTGCGTGGATTGGGGGTGTGCGAAGAAATTTGGGGCGGGATGGAGGTGACAAACCCTACACTTTTAATACAGTATAATTTTTTTTTTTTTTTTTTTTTTTTTTTTGTTACAACCGTTTTAATATAATTGGGGGCGGATTGGGGGTGTCGAAACGCTACACTTTTAATATTTTTTTTTTTTATATTTTATTACAGCAGTTTTAACATAATAACTAGTTTTTGTACCCGTGAAAATTACGGGCTGGATCCTAATTCATTTATCAGGCTTCTTTTTAGTAATTATAATTCAATTTCTTTTGTCATATACCAATGGATGCTTATACTCCGAGACTGCTTAGATTTGTCAACCTCTGATCATACCATGTAGGCCTTTTCCCTGATTTCGAAGTGTTGCTTGTCATGTTACACCTCTGCAATCCATTCCAAACAAACACGAAATGAAGAATTAAATAGATGAACAAATCAATAATACAAAACCCTCATATTTTATCTCAACAACAAAAATGATGACCAATAACTATGTCTGATCTTCCTAAGGTTAGGAAATCGACAATAAAACCTTTATATGTAATAGATCAATCCTCTATTACCCCATTAGAGTTCTCTTACTCATATTCCACACCAGCAAAATGACATATCATTTCCAGCTAGATGTCAAGTCTAGTTACCTGCGCATTAAGACCAACCAAGGGTTCATCTCTCTTTTTTTTTTTTTTTGAGGGTCGTTCATCTCTCTTTTTGCACATTGGGTCATGCATGGAAACAATTAAGGTGAGATAATTAAGTACATTGTAGGGAAAAAAACTGAATCAATAGGTTTATTAACCTGCTTCACTTGATCGTAGATGACATGTTAAACTGCATTTATTTAGGACAATGATAGAGGTCTACAGTATAGACACCCAAAAGTGTCTACAATCAATAATAATTTACTACACTATCAAAATTTTACTACTCACACAATTGATTTTACTACCTGAATTTTTCATTACAATTAATTTTACTACTCCTAGATCAATTTTACTACTATGAACTCAAGTTTACATTGTAGACAAATTGATTGTGTCGACACTATAAACCTCTAGCAATTTGCATTTAGAATAGCCATTATATATGTGCTCCGTTAGGCCCAAGATCAGCCTACATTCAACCTCCAAACAGTAGAAATCAGGATATAATTAACATGACAATCAAATATTCAGAAATTCAGATCACACTCGAAACGGTAGGTGACCAACTTCATAATGGTCAAATAGGTTATCGAAGCTGCGGAATAACGCATTGGGACACGAAGGGCCAATTTAACGGAGTAGTCTACTTGTTTTGTAGCATTATTACTGCTAAAGAGATAAATATATGCTTAGTTGGGGACTTGGAGCCTTGTGGGTAAGACATTTTAGAGGAGTTGACATATTGAGTTCACGATCACCTCACTTGATACTACTATTAGCTCCATACCAAGCCAACTCACGAACACCCTTGTTGACGATCTTTGTCGAGAAATTTTCCAACTCAGTCGACATTGTTCATACCATACACGATTACAGTTTAAGGCCAGTGCAAAGATAACCGATAACACTGAAGTCGGACTGAAATCCGAAAATGGTCCAATGACCGACGTTCAGAGAGCAACACGCAAATTATGAGGGGGGCATCATAGTTGGAATGGTATATGTATAGGTCAGAAAAGCACAAGGAGAGACGTCTGGGGATTGAAGTATGTGATCGCAGCAAAAGTAAAGGAAGGGTTTGTTTTCAACAGTTGAGGAGGACATATATGCATGAGACCGTGCGACGAGCAGGATTTTGGGTCCCTAAGTTACACGAACAAGAATGCGTGACCACCCATAGATGAAGGCATTTGTTACCTGAAACTTGAAACAACTCGAAACAAGCCACTCTACACTTTTAGAGCACAAAATATGCTAATGCAAAGACATTGGATTGGAGTACCACCCACAGAATACTAGATTTGTTCTTTGATGCTCCTCGCAACCTTTTGCAATCGGGTTATGGGAAATGACGGAAACATTATGAGCACATTGGAGAATACAAATGAATCCTGGAAAGAGATTTTCATTGATTGCACATCTACAAAATTTACTAGTACAATATAATGGTCACTATATAACAGCTAGAGCTGGCAACCTTGACCCGACCCGAGCGACCCGACCCGACTCACCCGAAAACCCGACCCGAGCGACCCGACCCGACTCACCCGAAAACCCGACCCGATTGGACCCGAAATTGTGATCACCCGAACCCTACTCGACCCGACCCGATCACGACCCATGACCCTATACAACCAGATAATGTCCAACCCGACAATGATCCGACCCGACCCGTGGTGACCCGTTATCCGACAATGACCCGACCCGTTTGATGACCCGATAACAATTAAGCTTAATAATGATCCAAATTAAAACAACTTAGTATGCATATTGATGTTTTTAACTTAGGGCCTGTTTGGTACCGTTTCTGTTTTCAGTTTTCAGTTTTTTTTTTTTAAACCAAAATCCCGTTTTTGAAAACCAGGAAAAATGGTTTTCAGTTTTCAGTTGTCAGTTTTTATTTTCAGTATGTCTATTATGGAAACATACCATTAAAATTTATCTGTGCAACTTAGTATTTAACTAAATTTTTTACACAAAAAAAAACCAAAAACTGAAAACGGCAGGGATACCGAATGGACCCTTAGTAACTAAATAAATTCCCCTAATTATGCCAAGAAACCAAAAAATATTAACCAAAACTTGAAATAACGCGGATTAATAACCATTAATAACTAAACCCGATTATAACCCGACCCAAAACCGACACAAAATTTACCCGACATGACCCGAACCGAAAGCGACCCGAGTCAAAACCGACCGACCCGAAAGTTCATCTCGACCCGCCAAGACCCAAACCCGATATGACCTGACCCGAAACCGACCCGACCCGCCCGATTGCCAGCTCTAATAACAGCCAACTATTCCAGCCTCTCCAAAACTAAGCTTCCGCTATGAATCAGTTAATCTTAGGCTTCACCTTCCTCGGTCTTAGAACTAACCAAATAATAAGCAACACGACCAAGAAAGTGGGAATTGTTGTCATGTCGAACTCTACATCTACCTTCCTGTCGAACTCTACATCTACCTTCCACGGGTGATATTAACAAAAATATTCCGCGAGTGAGTTAGCTAGGACCATTATATATTAGCTAATTTTAAAATAATACGGACTATACTGCACGTACAAAACCAGTAAAGTAAGAAAATGCTTACTCCCCCCATCCCATCTCAAACACCTCATATTCCATTTTGGGACGTCCCACCTCAAACACCCCATCTACTTTGGGATATATTTCTCTCCTACTTTTATTAAATTATCACATCCCCTCTCACATATCTCTCTTACTTTCATTAATCCTCATATTCTCTCTCCTCATTTTTCCTAATATTATCCCACTCAACTTAGTATATCAATTTTTCTTATTCCACTACAAAAAACCATCGGGGTGTTTGACCTGGGACGGAGGGAGTAATTGCTAAATTTTGAAAGATACAAAAACATAATGTTAACTTCATACTTCGTCCGTCCCAGTTCATCAAACACCCGTGGGTATATGTAGTGGAATAAGAAACTATGTGAATATTATTGTCTATTATGTGCATATATAGCAACTCACCAAGTTCGATCAATTGACATGTTTTGGTCCTATCGAATACGGAGTATATAATTATTCGTAAAACTGAATCTAAAACTAACAAACATATACTCCATGTGGACAGGAGGGAGTAGAGTTTAGGTGGTGTTGCTTACATTGAAATTTATGAATCGGCGTAAAATATTTAACTAAATATGATACTTAATAAGTTGTTTTACTTTTACCGAATCGGGTATGATTCTTCTAAAATGATATTAAATTAAACTTGATAAATTTACAATGAAATAGGGCAACCGTGCAATTTTGCACGGGTCAACGACTAGTATATCTCTTAGATGTCATACTATAAACTAAATTACCACATTTAAAATTTTCTATAAATTAGCTAATAATATATTCTATGATAATTTAATAACATATGGTAACCAATAATTGTATTTAATACTATTTTTATATTCTATCCAATTAATGTATGTCAAGTGTCCTCCTAAGAAATACTTGGTTTCAGGTTTTAATATATGGTATTAGATTGGATAACATTCTATCGATGGAAAGAATTTTGAAATTGATTTCATATCAAATCAATAATACTTGATTATCTCAATTTATTATTCTCAAATTAATTCCTAAATTATACGGAGTACAATACAATTTACTCCAACCCTTATCAAACTTATTATACACTAAGGTGTAGACACATTAACAAGTAGAAAGTAGCATTTTGACCGGGTCAAACTACTTACCTGTTTGGTTAACATTTTGAAAGTAGCATTTTAGGTAGTAGTTGACATTTTAGGTAGCATTTGAGAAATGTTCCCAAAGTAACATTTTGAGGAAAAAAAAAACTAGCATTTCTATTTTATTTTTCTATGTACTATATAGTTTTGATAAACCCAACAACTACTTTTATAGAACACGTGTAACATCAACTGCTACTTTTACAGCTAACAGCTACCTGCTACTAAAACACCTGCTACTCGAATAGCTACCTGCTACTCAAACAGCTAGTGCAGCCGAATAGAGCCAATTTACTTTGTCTACATATAGACTCCTAGGCTCCTAGCATTTTGTTTAAAGAAATCATTCTTGCTAATGACTACTAACATTCGTACCCAAAAAACTGACAACTGACATTTCTAATTCTATGCTATGCTTTTTTTCTTCTTTTTCTTGACGGGGATTTTATGCTATGCTAATGTAGAGGGCACTTCTAAAAGAGCATTTCCCCTTGGAAAAAAAAAAGAGCATGAAAATTGTGTGATTACTGATTATTAGTACGGCACACCCAACATTTTGATTTCTACTTGCAAATCAAATGCAAGAACAAAAAAGATGACATATCCCCATCACCAAAAAAAAAAAGAAAAAAGAAAAAAAAGACATCTCCAAAGTACAGTTTGGTGTTCAACGCCGAAACTTTGATTCATGTCATCAGCAAAGAGCCTTAATGGAGCTATAGAGAGAGACATACTTCCCAGCCGCGTTATTCCAGCTATTGTCAATTTGCATAATTTTCTTCACAAGCTTCTCCCATTCGTCTGGCTCTGCATAAGACCGAAATGAGTAGAGCCAAAGACAACATTAACCACAGTCTCGGCAAGTTAACTGAGCTTGCTTGTGCTACGAAATAGATACTGGTGCTGGACACCAAGTTTCGGGATATAACTCTATATATGCTCAATTTCTTAATGTCTATGGTCTATACATTCAGCTCTAGAACCGCTTTCCATTGCAACTCTACGCAGATGGGAAACAAGCGATGAAGCGAATTGCCTCTTACTCCCATAGTTAACAAAAGCTAAACATGAACACATAATACCGAAGCATAATAACTCTAAATTGTACAAACTTACATGCAACATAGCCCTTGAGTTAGTGTCACCAGGAGCACTTATTAGCGGAGTTTGTTTCAACAGCTTTGTTCAATATGACTAGTGAATAGGAGTGGAACTAATCAATCCTTAATGAAACCCTACAAAAGGAACGTATACTTACTCTCCAAGTAGAATGCAAATGCTCGATCCAGAACCCAGCTCAAGGACCCTTCATCGATTCCTTCAAATACAAACCTTGCAAAACAAAAACCACCAAAAAGAAAAGCTATAAAACATCTAAAAGGAGAGCAAGAGCACAGCTCAACAATTCCATTAGCTGTTAACCAAATCGATTGATTGTAAAGCCTAGAAACGATTCCGTTTTAACTGTTTCATTGAAAAGAAAGCCGGTCTCTATGTATACCACCCTATTCTGAACTTCTATCTTGTACCTTCATAGTAAAAGCCTGAATGACAATGCACAGTTT
The DNA here is from genome assembly GCA_038382645.1 of Spergularia azorica. Classification (NCBI taxonomy): domain Eukaryota; kingdom Viridiplantae; phylum Streptophyta; class Magnoliopsida; order Caryophyllales; family Caryophyllaceae; genus Spergularia; species Spergularia azorica. The sequence continues at coordinate 21,371 of JBBYHQ010345186.1, forward strand.
AGTTATCGAAGACTGATAACCAAGACTCTGTACATAACTTTACATAAAGCACGAATGGGAGAGTAACAATATCAATCACCACCAAACTTAAAAGGGTGAGGGTAATGAGACTTAAGGATGCATTGATTCAATATGTCACGAAAGGTTCGGAAGATAATTGTGTTACCCGTTTGATGCATCTGGATTAGACTGATCTTCCATGTCAAAAACTGTATCTGCAAGACCACCTGTCTTTCGAACGATGGGAACCTGGAAAAATTATTTCCAAATAGTTAAAAAAAATTGCTGCTGCTCATCTGATGACAAAAGCAGTAACAGACTGAGAGGACAGTGAGTCCCACTGCAGACAATGGGAACAGGAAAGTACATCTCAATAGCAGGGTATATTTAAATACAAAGCGCCGCAAGAGCTTCAACAGTACGTAAGGAAAAAATTGATGACCTAAAGCTTATAGCTTGTTAGCCCAGTCCCCAGTATGCATTTTTGACTCAAATTCAGAGCCTCGTGTTAGAATGTAGTACACACACTGAATCGTAGAAGCAAAATACTATGGAAAACCATGATACTCCAAAGCAAAGATAAGACAGAACATATAGACATTGATAAATAGTGGTTTAAGTAGGAACACACACCGCTCCATAGCGCATTCCAATCATCTGCGCAAGTCCACATGGCTCATATATGGAAGGAACTAAGACCATATCTGCTGTGGCATAAAGCATGTGGGATAGCTCTTCGCTGAATGATAGGCATACAAAAGAGCTGATAAGTAATAGTTTGACCGTAAATGAAGACAGGGTTTGTTGATGCTTCTCAGTTGAATAAACAAGATGCAGTACCTTTCCTATACTATAAAATGCCATAATGTTTTACATAATAGACAAGCTGATTATTAGAGTATTATACAATCTTACAGTAACAACAAATATTTGCAATAAAGGTGGGATGCCAACAAACCCCTGGCAGCTGTTTGAAATGTTTAGAAATTGTTTTGCAGGCAGCGGAGGGGGGAGGATAGAAAGCAACACATTTACACATGATAGAAGTTTACCTATAAATCAAAAGGATCCGGATGCTGGGGCCTTGATTGTGCTACAAAGAACCAGATAATACTGTTAGATCCACAATTATCTCAATTCTATAACAACAGTCCAGAAATAATGCATGCATGATCATGAACAGAAATACAAGCTTGACTATATGTCAGCCTAACAAAACAAGAAGGGCAGAAAACTAATCAACAAATTGACTGTTGAATCTTGGTCCAAATAAAGACTAGAAGAAATGCAGAGAAGCAGTGAACTTTTCTTCTTCTCCATCTTTTTGGCAAAGCCCAAATGAAAATCTATATCAAGAAGTGACTCCTCGAGTCCGATCAACTAATTCCGGACTGATCATACTTGCCAAGCACAGATAATGCTAGTCGAAAGAGGTAACCCTTGTTATTTGTAAGTAAAATCACAGAGCACTTTAACCCAACTAACTTCCTACATTAAGCAAAAGGTAGGTTTAATATAATGAATCACACTTTGGTGAAATTTATACTTGCTCTGGATTTTCCATCCCTCAGATAAGAACTGTATACAGTGCAAAAAGACAGGAGATGTCCAAAGCAGAAGGTCTTCAGGGAAAGATTTGCCCCTTTTACGCTAGTTGAAATTTAACATAACATATTACATCCCTAACAAATAGTAAGAGGGCAAGAGAGAGACCACACAAACTTAAATAGTATTGAAATGCAAGACACAGAAAGGGTTGCCAGGTATGATCAGTCCGGAATTAGTTTATCACACTCTACAAGGCACTTCATAATATAGATTTTCATATAAGGTATACTTCTGCATTTGGTCTTGGCAACCCCCCCCCCCCCCCCCTCTCAAAAAAGAAAAGAAAAAACAAAGAAAGGAAAAGGAAATCACTACATCTCTGCAGTTGCTTGGTTGTCAAATTTTAAGTTGTACAGAGCTCTCAATATGAACGGCAATTTAACTGTGATCCTTACCAAAGTTGCAAGGCCTTGGAATTCTCTCTCCACAGGGCCATCTGCTCTTCCCAATACAACCATCTGTCCACCCTACATCATAAAAATAAGAAATCTCAAATTATAGTCCAACATTCAGAGGATATATAGGCGTCATAAGTAAGGTACAAGAAGAGTCGATCTCCAATACATGTTGACACTGAAAAATTAGTGCTGGTGAATAAAACTTTGCAGTAAATTTGTACTGAAAGGCACAAAGCAATCTATAAAATAAATTACAAAAAAAAAAAGGATATGAGGCACGCATGTAAATTCAGCAAAAACTAAAGCAATACAATCATCACAAGGCGTAGATTATTCATTAAAAAAGCCGGTACAGGGGCAGGTAGACGGAAAGGGCCAGCCCTAATTATGAAATCATGGCATGAGTGCATAACTCGACTCACTTTTAATGAGAAGGCAGATTGGTGCGGTAACAAAAATGACATCATGGGGAGTACTCAGCAAACAAATTCACACTGCGTCTGAATACCAAGGGGATGTAATCTGAATAAAACAAAGCTTTTTACTGTTTTATGAGTCAAAAATCAAAATACTCAAGAATCTTTGTGCATCAGAACTTAAAATGGGTAATGAAAGATCATCTCTAAAATGGGTTGAAGGTTAGTTATATAGTTATATTTTTCTTTTTCTCAGTTTCATATACTACCAAGTAGATGAAGTGAGTCGTGATAAAAAATGTAAGAAGAGAAGAACCTATTCAACCCATTGCATTCTTTTTTACTGTGTAACATCTCACATCCTATTAAAATAAACCCATTACGAACGGACCAGGAGAGTAACAAAGAAAGGTTATTTATGGCTGCAAATTTTCAAAAGAACATTCAAATGCAATTTTAAGGAGAAAGTACTACAGATCATATTAAATTATAACTTACTAGTTCTTCAACACGCTTAATTGCATGGCGAATCAAATGAAGACCTTTCTGAGAGACCAACCTTGTGATGCACACAACTAAAGGCACCCGGTCTTTTACATCAGTTTTAGCTCCAATGGGTTCTGTTAGCAAACCAAGGCCTCTTTGAACAAACTTTTTGCAGATGGATTTCCCTTCAAGATTTTGTGCTGCCAAGAGATGCCAGTTCAATCAGAAAACAGAAAAGGAACTTAAGAATAAGCAGAGAGGCTGACAGAATGCAAAAGTGCCTTAAACAAAAGAAAAAAAATTACTTTGGCTTTTAGTTCCGCTTTTGTGGGTCAAATTATAGAATTCTACTCCCTCTGAATCTTCAATATCCCCCTCATAAAAGAAGATTGGTCTGGGAAGATTGGACTTGAAGGGATTGAGTATTAAACATTCTCAAAGTAACATCTGTTCATTTTGGACTTGTAAGATGCGGGTGAAGATACAAAAGGATTAATAATAAATGAAAGACGAGCAATTTACTGAACAAAGTAGCTTATATGAAGAGCACGGCATGATTTAATTCATTTAACTGGAAGGGTCAACTGCCAACAGTCAAATAAAAGACTACGGATAGTATAGTACGTTCTAAGATGAACAGAAAGATGGACCCTACATCAAATTTTTTAGGTGTTTCGTCGTGAACAATTCCCCAATCCCCATCCCCCTTTATTCATCAGAAATCGATTATAATGTGTACCATCGAATTTAGCCGGGAGGAATGAATCAGTTCTAGGGTTCCACAAGGCAGTATCTATGCCATTCAGGATACCATTATATCTGCAGAAGAATAAACAAAATTCAGACAGAAGCAACCATTACTCTGGAATAGTTAATCCACAATCTCTGAGAAACATTTAGCTCATTGAAATAAATAATAACTAGAACATGTGACCATTCAAGCACAATGTTGTTGATGGAGAGAAAGAGAGAGAGAGAGAGAGAGAGAGAGAGAGAGAGAGAGTTTCAAGTTGCCACACAAGCTTAGGTCATCAACCATTCAAGAACACTTATCTTGCTAATTACCTTTGCATCTATGAGTAGTATTTCTTGGCCCGTGGAAGCAAATACTTGTAAAATATGTGAACATAACAGATAACCAAGATAAGAATGCTTCACATGAAAAACTTACTTGTCACGATATTTGATCAAAGTGCTTGCTAGCCAACCAGAGCTGAGTGTCTCCTTCAGATATGATGAGAAAACTGTACTGAAAAGCACAAACAGACTTTACAAATCAACAGAAATAAAACAGAACAACACCAACCTAATAAACTGGTTTTCTCAGACTACTGCTTTGAAGATTTCTTAAACAAGAATTGTTACACACAAATTCAGTTATACTCCCAAGTTTTAATGCATAAGACTACTTACACAACCGCATTGCTGTATACAATACCCCCTTTCAGCAAGCTCAGCCTCTCAGGATTGTGCCCAATAGTTCTGTCATCCATTGCCTGAATCCAGAAATGATAGAAGATATATCAAATAGATATTTTGTCAGAGAACATGATGAAAATCAATATGAAGTAATACAGAAGGTTTCTGCCGTGTCACATCAGCAGTCCACTGTGCAACAGAAAACCAAAAACTTTACAGCACAATACTCTTATTTTTAAGCTCATTGCAGCGTGCTTCTTGCATCTTATTGCCTAGTGTAGAGGTATATTTGAAGCAACTGACCTGAACTACCTATCTTACAACAAGCTAGGTTCTTTTTGTTTTAGACGCTAAATGAATTAGCTTTATTGAGAAATTGGATTATGATCGACATTCGACAACCCAGAAAAAATGCTAAAACAAATCATATAGACACACCCCAATATTCAGCTGTTTGGCAGGGCAATAATCAATTACGTAGTTGAAGGTACCAAATTTTCTATAGATAAATGCTGATTGCTGACCTTATCCACACTAGCATAGATGTCTCCTTCAAGACCACACTTGCCAAATTGCTCTTTCCTGACAACAAGATGATGTTAGAAAGATGATGAAGAAACAAAAATCTAGGAAAATGCAATGCATGTACCAACAGGATGAACTACAGAATAGTTACATTGGGTTCTGATTGAACAATGATATCTAATTTGCCAGAAGAGGGAATTTCAAAGAAAACTGAATGTCATACAAGGTCTCGAGTTGACACGCCCTTGCAAATACTACATCAGTCATTTAAATAACCTAGGTTCTCCTAACCTGTAGTATTAACTCTTTAATATGACAAGACATGTATGAAAGATAGAAATTTAAATTAGTCAAATTCCAAATGTTTGGACATAGGGGTCAAACAGAGTTTACAAGTAAGTTATCAGCCAAAACCCTTCCTGTTCAAGTTTTCCTAAGCGTTGATATCAGTGTTGCAATTGCTCCCTCAACGGCAAGGAAAAGAAAGTCCAACGACTAGATTTTTTTAACTAAGATTGCAATCCACTTCCACATTCAGTTCCTTGTGGTTTTTGGTTCATCTTATCTCAATTTTGAGTAATAGAGTTCAAAGAAGAGTTGACATAAAGACTAAAATCATCCAAATTAGACAAAGATTGTCCACATGGGATCTTTTAGGAGGGTAACATGGCGTACCGACATTCTCCATAATGCTCCATGTTGTGGATAGTTAACACTAGTCTTGGCTTCTGGAGACAGAAACACATCAACTTCAGAAGACAACACTTACAAAAAAAAAGGATTTAACTATTAATGACATACACCACAAAAAAGCTCAAACATGACAAATAACATTTTATATGTACTTGCCTTAAGAGAAAGACCATGGTAAATGTCCCAGTACAGCAATGACACTGCACTTGTCTGCCATTCATGAACATGAATTATGTCTGGTTGTGTACCAGTCACCTGTCAGAAAGCATCTTATCATGAACTGTGAGATGTTTGGATGGCAACTGGCCTACTGCGGTCTGCACTATGAACACACCTCTTATAGTCTGAGTTTTTTTTAAAAGGAAAGGGAGACAGAGAGAGGCTACTAAAGTGCACTTGAATTATCAAACAATACACTAAGAAATCAAGTTGGTTACAAGACAAACCTGCATCCATTCAAGACAGGCACGGCTGAAAAACAAATATGCTTCCAGCTCATCATATGAACCTCCATATATTCTTTGGCCTTTAAAGAATTGATTGGTTGGTTCAATTAAAATCACAGGGATGCCTGAAGCCACAGCACGATAAGCGCTTGTAGGGACCCATTTGCCATCATGATACGAATTATAAGTACAGATCAAAGCCAGTTCAGTTAGCTGTTGCTTTGGAAGACATTCATAGAAGGGAAGCATTACAGTGACAGCATGACCACGTGATAAACATGCACGAGCAAGACCGGTGACAACATCGCCTAAACCACCCACTTTGGCTAAAGGGGCCATTTCAGCTGTAACATGAACTATGTGCATAAGATCTGAATCCATGTCTCCTGTTGCTGGAACACCTATTGTAACATCAGGTGAATTGACATTTTTATTCCAGAAGGGGACTTCATCGTCAGGAGAAGGCCATGCGACATCTTCTACTGTAAAATCAGGTGAACTTGCCTCTCTCTGGGCGCCCACCTGAGGAAATGTAGCCATGACAGATGATACTTAGAAAATTTTCAAATATGCTTCTTCTCAGTCCATAGCCTCACTGGCAAGTGATACCAGAGACTAGGCTATGTAATAAAAGTATGTGGTAGCAGAACTAACATTGATGCTTTAAAAGGGTCACACCGATGTTTTCTCCATACCCCAATGCCAAATCTAACTGGTTTCATGCATTCCCTCAAATAGGACTAATACGAACTGCACTTTTCAAAAGTTTTTTTTTTTTTGGCTGGGTACACTTCTCAAAAGTTAATAACTCTAAACCAGCATGGCTAATTCCACAGTTTGAAATACAGTGCAACATGTTAAATGTTATATCAATCAGTCACACTTGTTCGCCAACCTTTGCATAAACAGAAAACATCATTTTCGCAAATATTAATGTGTGACCATTTATATTCACAAAGTTCCAATTGTCAACAGTAGATGTTTGTATTATACCTAAATCAATCCAAACTCAGTCCAAGTTTAAGACTTGAGTTACAGGCTATATTCCCATTTTGCTAGAGCCGCGATTATCAACAATTCCATTACTAACGACACCTAAGTCCCATTTGTTTCTATGAAGAGGAGTCAATACCTATGCTATATTTGAAACCCTTCACCCTGTACCGTTTTCACCCAATAATTTCTTCCTTGACACTATTCACTAATCCATCTTCCTTCAAATGAAGTTGCCACAACTTTGATGACAAATATCGTATAACCAAACAAAATAGTATCACACTATTTCCATCAATGATGCTCTACGAAGCACATGTCAACTAGCTAAGCTGATAAGGTCGTCATCATCAATGCCCGTGTCAATCACCCTTCCCACGATTTAAAAGCAACCTCAATGCCTCAATCGAGTTCAGGAATTTCGAGGTAAACAACTCAATAAAATTAGATTCCACATTGCCATTCTTTAGTCCAACCTGAAAATTCTCTTCTATTTAACCTCTTTCACAGTTTCACCTAATTTCACACAAATTAATCAAAGTTTACATGAACAGGTGTACTCCATATGAAATGATCTTCCAAAACCCCATTGAAGAGCTCGAAAAACAATCAAAATAAAGGTAATCCCTAAAATTTACCCTTCACATTACTATTAGACTTTACTAAGTCACAACTACTATCCGAATTCAATACAAACTGAACTAAACAATGCCCGAATTGTGAATTGAAGAGGCAGGATATCAAAATGGCACATAATTCCAACTAAAATTCAAAAACATGCAATCCAATATAATTTCGATAAGAATTCCTCTCACGTATTCAAACCAAACGCAAATAAACAATTCGACAAAACTGGCAGCGTATCAATTAATCACACAAAACCCACCAAGAAAAAAACACTGGTAAAACCCAAAATTCAAACAAGCTGAGTATAATTAATTACCTGAAAATGGAGGTGGGAATTGTAAGAAAATGGGAACTTTGTAGAAAAAGATTGGATCTTTGGGTTAGAATGATTGCATAAATTTGTGGGCAATTTCGAATTTTGAAGATTGATGTGGCAGAAACTTGAGAATGAAGTCATGAGAGTGATCTTTTCTGCTCCAGAAAAACCCAACATTATTGTGGAATTAGTTGTACACATGCAAAGTCTGATAGTATTTTTCTTCTTCTTTGTTCTTCTACTGTCAGAGTGAGTCAGAGTGAGTGAGTGAGACAAACGTAAAGAAGAATCTCAAGGACGTATATCCCCATCAACGGTTATTACTTTAGTAGGGGACAACTTTCTACGGTGTGTAAGGTTTTTCCTATTTAGGAAGGTTTGACTCTAGTCTAGACTTTATAGGTAGCCTCTTTCTCGAGATCGATGGTTGCCGTGAACGTTGTTAGATGTTTAATGATCCAGATAAATGAAGATTTAATACACAATAATGAAAATCATGTCTTGTGTGGTTGTGTGCCGTGTTATCAATGCTAAATGCTTAATTTAGCTTAATTTAAGATAAGTTTAGGGGAGGTGGTGGTGGCAAGTTGGCACTGTTGGTCTTATTCTATTCTGAGTACGTATTAGTTAAGTCGGTTAAATGTAAGACCGAGTAGTTGTTACGGAGTAAAAAGTAATCATTCTAAGAGAATGGTTAGTTTCACAGTTTGCAAAATAGTTTAACAATGGATAATTGTTTCCACAAAATCATTTTAATTTTTTCGTCTTTTCATTTTGTATTATGGATGGATTATTAATTCTATTCAAACTAGGAGCACTAGAAGCCTAGCCGCCTGGGTGTCCAACTTTTGATCTAACCATGTGTTAATATAAGATATATAAAACACTTTCATTGTTAAACCGAACCCTTAATCCATAGTCGATATCTAAATTTATCACTATAAACAATCCATATGAAATTGACAACTTATTACTAACCCAAATAAAAAATTAATGTGTAGCAGAATTCCAAATCTCAAATCGTCAGTGTTTATTACATTAATCAAAAACTTGTACCGCTACATTACACATGTTCTAAACAAAGGTCATCATTATGAAAATGGATTGGAAATGTCGTAGCATATGACCATTGAAAATTAGTAAATTACTACTCGTATACGAAAAAATCAAAGCAAACTCAATTGGACAACTACTCCTATATCAGCATTAAACTCAATACTACTGTTGCATACCTACAAGCTGCAACAACCAATATGCATGAATGAGTCAACGAGTATTAGTTTACTTTTTCGAATGACTTTGTGGCTTTTCTATCACTAATTCACTATTTTGGATATTTGGTTGCCCATATGATAAATAGTTTAAATAACAGTTTGACAACCTTTATAATTTTACAATGTTAATATCATGTTCTCGGGAGTACAAGGAGCATGATGGTTCCATTGTGAGAATGACCACCAGCATGGTATAATTTGCAAATTTGACCATTTAATCAATAACTATGTACGTCCACGTTAAAAAAAACTTCTATGAGAAAATAAATAGAATCATATCAATACATATTTTGTGCAACTTTAAGCATATTTTTAGATTAATTTATTCGTGTTTATTGAGCTTTATTTTTAAAAAAATGTTGCCAAGCTGATGAACGATTAAGATGTTTTTCCTTTCATATTTAATAATAATATATAATATCAATATCAATATCAATATCAATAATAATATCAATATCAATAATATCCATAATAACATAGATCGAACTTATCCAATTTTTATTGTGCGATGGTTGGCTGTTCACGGACTAGCTGTACCTACCATATCAATGGTGTGGATTTACTAGTTGTTTACAAGTGATTGCTATCCAAGTAATGATGTATGTTCTTGAATACAGTTATATGTCGATGTTTTAAAATTATTCAGGCCGGAGATTATCTAAGGGCAATGATTTTGGCAAGGTAGTAATTGGTCATGCGTGAAATTTCTTAGTCAAAATCATTGCCTTAAAAAATAATAAAAGTTTGTTATACGAATGTCGTCAAGTAAGATAGACTTAACATTATACACAAGAATCACATACGATACAGTCACTCATCTACTAATGGTGGGTGGTTTTACAGATCTCAAGTCGAGCATATGGACTTTCAAATTTTATTAAATCTTAGTAGTTTACAGTCTATCTTTCACATGATTTATTGTGACTTGTCAAAATGTATTCTATTTTGCTTCAAAGGTAAAAGTATTTTTTAACACATATCTAGATAATTGTCTAAAAGTATTTAATATCTATGATGTCGTATATAACTTCACTTGATATTGCTCTCAAAAAAAAAAAAAAAAACTTGACTTGATAAATTATTTAAGTAAAATGAAGTTTGTTACCATTGAAGACCCTTCACAAATGAGTTAGCTAGCTCGTGATTGGTTTTGATAATCTCTTTGATTTCACCTAAAAAATTCCTATATTATTTGAAAGAATCAACTTTCATACTTGGAATTTTTTAAAAAAAACTTCAACATGTACCTTTGAGTATTTGACCATAAACAATAGCACTTGCCACTTGGATTCCAATTGTCTAAATTTTTACTCGAACAACAACTTATGATATTGCCAACCTTAGGCCTTAACAAACCGAGTTGATTGACGAGTGTATTCAAATCGATCCATATATACTCTTTGTCTGGTGAAAAACGATTTTCTACTTGAGAAAAGTCCTTCTCCTTTTTTTCTTAAAAAGTGGTGAAAAAAGTACAAACATACAAAAGGTCAAGTCATCCAGGAAATACCTTGTAAACGACACTTCGATCTTGATTAGAAGCAATCTGAAGCACAACTATGGGATATGTGATTTTGATTCACAAACTAATCAGTGTATTATTTACGTCCTAAATACATTAACACGGGCAGATTAAAGTTTCAAAACGATTTCTATAAATATCGTGAACATCCTTTTAACACACGAAAAGTAAGAGAAACAATCAAACCACTTTGACTAACGTGTACACACTTTGAGAGAATCAACGTTCAAACTTAAACTAAAAGCCTTCACTGGTTATCAAAAAATTAATGAACTTTTCCACAGAGATCTTTGATTCTTCGACCATAAACAATGGCACTAATTAGCAGCAATTGTACTTTATTTTACTATAAAATAATACGAATTTACGACGAAATCCACTAGACCACCAGTCCACCATCATCTCTGACATCACCCTTTTTTTTTTTTTTTTTGAGTTCAGACAAGAAATGAAAAACCCACCAAATTTCTTGATTATTAATTAACAATTTCATTGTTCTTGCCAAAATCTCCAAAAACCCAATCTTGGAACTTTCTTAATTGAGAAATTTTAGAAACCCAACAAAGAAAAATGATGAGAAAAAGTGTAGCAGCAAAAAAGGAGCCACCTTTAACAATGGTTGTGATGTTTACGCTACTGCTGAGTTCTGCATTAATGGTGGAAATTCAAGCTCAAAAAGTTGTTAATGAAGTTGAAACAATGAATGTTTTGAGGAGTGGAGTTGGGAATATTACTGATAGACTTGCTTCTGAGATGCAAACTCGTGCTGGCTTCTGCATTGTTGATGGGTAACTCTTCTCTTCTTCTTTTTTTTTTTTCCTGATTTAGTATGCTGGGAATTCTCATGGATGAACAATGAAATAGTTGAATGGGGTTTTTTTTTTGCCTGTATGTTGTGTTTAGTGTTGGGAAAAGTAGAGGCGTAAAGGTTAATACAATGGTCGTGTATGGTCAGAACCATATCTTAACCACGAAGCCGAGACTTAATTGTGTTGTTACTTGTTAGGGTATCATGATATAGTATAACCAAAAACTATTAGACTAAAGTTTGTGAATTTTGATTTTTGAGCAAGTGGTGTATCATGTGCTAATTGCCAAATGAAGAAAGTAGTGGAAAAAGGACAATGAGACACCATTTTGGGGTAGGTTTCTAGAGTTCTACTACCTTTTTTTTAGGGGTTCTAGAGTTTTACCTTGTGCAAGGAGAGATTGGTGAAAAGTAAGTTCCATTGGTGAATTAATGGGTGTTTACATACATTGTACAAGTCTGCTAGACCGAGAACCTTGTCTAGGACTGCATTGGATTTCGAGCTGGCTTATCGTTGTTAATTTCTTGTGTGGTGAATTATGGTGCATTGTTGAATAAATGAATAAGTGTAAGGGGTTACGCACGGTAGTTAAATGGCAACAGAAAAGAAAGATCGGGCCTGTTAGCTCCTCAATATTGTAAGTGGTAGGAGTTGTACATGTATGTTAATCATGGTCGTCTTCATCATCTTGCAGCAACATTTTCGGATGTTGAAAGCGATAACTTAGTTGATCAAGCAATTGGGTACACATAGGGCTGATAATAACTAGAGTCGATTGCAGGTTCTACCATGCTGGACTTAAGCTTGAGAAACTTGGGGTAAAGTTGCTCGTGCACGAGCTTGGGCATTGTTAAATTTTTTGGTTATAACTTGTAAGCACATTGAGCCTAATGCCTTGGACTAAAGTTCTAGATCTCAAGTTCAAACCTCTTAGTGTGTTGTACTTGTACTTGCCTCTGGCCTTTCGGATAGCCCCAGGATGTGCATCATTGTGTTTGTGCGCATGTGTGATAAAAGGCAAACCTTGACACCATGATAGTTTGGTTTGTCCCTTGGACTTCGCAATTCCCATGTTCCACTTGCTTATGTAGTTATGTTAGTTCCGAGTATGATTTCAACATAGGAGTAAGACTGTGGAGTGTGGACATCCAACTCCCTCTCACCTGTCATAGGCGTGAGCCTTGTTGCATTGGGGGTAGCGTTATTGTTGTATTTATTTATGTTTTCAGGCAGACGGATTGGAATAGAGCTTTCAATTATACAAATTGGGATTTCTTGGCTAGTTGCGTGGAAAAAACCCAAGGTAAAGATCCTTCCTCATGATTTATTTAGTGACGCTTTGCTTGAGTAGCTTTGGTTAATTGGTGTGAAAGATATATTTATACAGCATAAACAATGTTAGGGATTAGATATAGGAGTCTGCAGACTGCCTCTTTTATGTATCAGCTTTTCCTATGAATATGGCAGTGGAAAGCCCTTATACCATTGTGTAGGGTGTGTAATTAATGGCGCTTATATTATATGAGATTTTGTTTTGATCGCCTTGTTTGATCGTCCTGATGTTTATGGTTCTGAGTGTAGGAACAAGAAGTGTTGCCACTGTGATTTCCTTGTAATCATAAATTTATTGCTAATTAATCTGTCAAGTAAAAATTAAGATACAAGCTGGTCTTCTATCCGGAAATTGAGTTTAGACTATTTCGTTTTGCAGGAGATGTCGGGAGTCGCTTGTGTACAGCATCAGAGATACAATTCTACTTAAGCAGCTTCTTCACTAAAATGGGTCTCAACTATATTAACCCTAACAGGAACTGTAATTCGTCTTCATGGGTTTCTGGTTGCGAGCCTGGATGGGCCTGCAGCGTTGGTTCTGATAAAGAATTTGATTTGGGTGATTCTCAACAAATACCGACCAGAACATTGGACTGCAAGTCTTGCTGTGAGGGTTTCTTTTGTCCACAAGGCCTGACCTGCATGATGCGTGAGTGCTCATATTAGTCTACTGGTTACATAGCTTTTATGAGATTGAAATTTATTGAGCTGTGATTGTAACGCTAAATCATACAAATATCTGAATTTAAGGCACTTGCATGATAAAAGATAAGAGAGGTCTGAATATCTTTGTCAAAAATTTAGAAACTACTACCTCGATTCTCAGATCTTTGGACTGACACTTTCTCTCTATTCTTGAAGCTTGCCCTTTGGGTTCATACTGTCCTCAATCAGTCCTGAATATATCAACTGGCTTATGCGAACCGTAAGACTTAGCATTCTCATGATTCTTTTTCACCATTGTGCTGGTTTTGTTCTGATAGTTTTGTGCTCGATTTCTTCAGATACAATTATCAACTTCCCCCTGGAAGAAACCATACCTGTGGTGGAGCAAATATTTGGGCTGATTTTGGTAGTAGCAAAGAAATCTTCTGTCCTGCAGGATCATACTGCCCCACAACCACGGAAAAAGAACCATGTGATAGTGGGTACTCCTCTTTCTTCCAATGCTCTGGCCTGTGGTAGTCTGATCTATGCAAAACACCTTGCAGACATGCTCCTAATCTGTTACTGTCTTGTGAAATAACTGAAGCAAGTTCTCACGATGTTTTAATGCTGTTTCATGTGTGTTTCAGATATTACTGCATGACAGGTTCCACATTACAAAAAAGTACGTGTTCTGTGAATGTTTACCATAAGCTAAATACGAGTCCTTATGAAAGATGAGCTGGTTGTTCATTATGCCTCAACTGGAAGGACTCTGGGATTTGAAGTTCAAACGGTGGAGTAATCTGATTGCCCTGCCCTTATTCGCAGGATGCTCAAAGTTGATTTCATGCAAGGGGAATACTGAGAAGCAGAACATTCAAACTTATGGAATTATGCTCATTGTAAGTTGCATTAGTTCTAACTTCAGAACTTTTTGTAGCTGCCAATTTTCTACCTCTGTTCGTTTTTCTATGCATTGAAGTCACCTGGAAATTTAGTTCTAAGTTCTACTCCGTATGTGATTGTTGGACATGAAAGGAAAGGACACGATATGTGATAATATTGTTTCTTTAACAGTAGCTTTACATTTTACCAAAATCCACCACTTCCTTTTATTGTTCATTTTCCTTGTTTCCTTCTCTATATTTTGCTACATTTATGCCTAACATGTAGTTGTGGACGCACAGCTATCTTTTGTCCTTAAGACCAAAAAGAAGAAGAAAACACAGCTACTTTTTATTTTACTAGCAAATGACGAGGAGGAATAATGAATGAACTATCTTTTTTCTCACCCAGGAAAGTAATAACATGAGTATATTGTCGTATGAGGTTTCAGGAGCCACTTCCTCTTTCTTTTTTTTTTTTTTTTATCGGGTTTTGTTTTTAATTTTTTATTGAATATATTGATAAACAAATCAACTACATGATAATGGTCTTTCTTGTTTGATTTGGAGTATGTTCTTGATGAAAAAAAATCTGGCTACTGCAGTGAGCATTTTCAAATTCCTGTCCAATCGTAAAGCCAACTTACGTAGCTTGGTTTTGCAACCCTCTATGTTAAGTGTTTAATACTAATGATAGAAAGTCCTATGTTTTCAACTCTTGCAGATTGCTATAGTTGCTGTTCTTCTCATAGTGTACAACTTCTCAGACCAACTTCTAGCTATCCGAGAACGAAGACGTGCCAAATATAGGGAAAAGGCGGCTATAAGTGTGCAACAAAATGAGCGTGTACGAGCTAGATGGATCTCTGCAAAAGAAGCTGCTATAAAGCATGCAGCAGGAATGCATGCTACTTTGTCTCGGAGATTCTCTCACAGAAAGCTCAAGATTTTGCATGAAGAAGACACCCCAGCAGATGATTCTCTGTTGTCAGTTCAACATGCAAGAAACTTGAGTGACTCACAACAATCATCAATGAGGTTGAAGGGAGATTTAGAGGGATCCGTAGAGAATGTGCAACCTGTAGATAATCAAGGGAGATCGGGTCTTGAAATTGAAGGTAAAAATCCAAAGGCAGAAGGAGTTAATACAGAAAGTCAGATTTTCAAGTATGCATATGCTCAAATGGAGAAGGAGAAAAGTA
>JBBYHQ010345250.1:0-12488 GCA_038382645.1 Spergularia azorica
GAAGGGGGGTGGGAGAGGTGGCCGGCAGGAAGAAAGAGAAAAATGTTGGTTGTGTGTTTTCTGGGAAGTGAGAAAAAAAAATGGTGGGGTTTTGGGTAGGTAATGTAACACATGAACGATGGAGATATGTGGCTCAGATTGGCAAAAAACTGTGATTAGAATAGCCATTCTAATCACAGTGATTGGCCAAGAATTCCTGTATTTATAGTGGCTGTAGACTTTGTAGGATGGGGAAATGTTCTCAAGGAATAAGGACCATTTGTTGGTACTTAGTAATTGGTATGGTTTTGAATGAATTTCCCCTCTAGTTGAAATCTAAACGAGTTGAGGCAAGTCGCGTATAAAATCGAGTTTAAGCAATTGTTAACGTCTTATTGGTAGAGAAAAATTCGGTTGTGTTCTTTTTTTTTTTAATTTTCATAAATTTTAAGGTCAAGTGTTGATGATTTTGATTGAAAAATAAGAAAGTTGTGAGTTGGTTAAATATATGATCGAACTTTTTGTTTGGGGTTTAGGTGGTTAGTCAACGGATTTTCTCATGGTTAATTATGTAGAAAGCTGCAAAGTACTCAGCTCACACAGTCACCGAGTCACACAACAACACTCACTCACATGCCGCAGATGGGAAAACTTGACATTTAAAGATCAAACTCTCAACGGTAATTTGGACAAGCATCTCAATTCTCAACTATCTTAAGACAAAAGGTTTAAGGAAAAAATGTCATTATCAAGACAAGATCAAGGGAGATAAAATTAGTTAGCAACCCATGCTCACTTTGTTCACTCTTCTAGATTTAAATGAGCTCAAATCAAGTATTATAATTGAGTTCAAGTGCTTAATACATCTTGAAAATAAGATTTGTTATATTAGTGTAATAAGATATCGATCAATGTACACTTGTTAAAAACAAGTTTGCAAGGTCATTTTTTAGCAAACAAAACCAAATACAAAATGAATTCTTTCTACATCATCGTGTGAGTTCCGTTAAAAACTTTTGCATAAGCTAAACAACTAGAGTATTCGCATTTCAAGAGGAGGTGTACAAAAATTCGATCTGGACTCAAGAACGAATACGGAATATCATTGAACCACATCACTGCTTCAAGCATCAATCGAGCTCTTCTAAGTGAACTTCAACAAGAAGTTAAATTCACACTACCCGAGTAGAGCTTTACACACTTGTGAAGTTGTGCACATCTAATAATTCGATGGTCGATTATTAAAGGAGTTTTAAATCAAACACGGATCACTAATTGAGTAATTGACTACCCGCTAACATGTTGAAGCATTTGTATTTGTTCAGACCCATCCAATCATTCATGGCAACCATGCCAACTAACTTCATTTTGTTGTTACTTACTAGTACTGTCAGACACCTTCTCCATCATCAGAACTAACTTCATTATCATTGTTACTTGCAGAAAAAAAAAATTATCTGTCACAAATATTCAATTTCTCTCTGTAAAAAGAAAAGTTCAAAAAAATCTACTCAATTCCTCATTCTCAGCTCTATAACAGATGGAGGTATAGGTCGTCTACATGCTAGCATTTGCAAAAAAAATTTGTTCCCACAAAAGAGCGGCAAGGCGAGTCCAATTTGTATAACAAGTTCCGAACCTAAAACATACGATAGACATTCATTTAACTATTAGGCCAAGGTCGACTTCCTTGGTGAATAACAAGCGATAACCAAGAATTATGCTCTCAATGGAAAAGAGCAACGGCTTAAACCAAATGTTGAATCCGAATAAGCATGAACTGATGAATGTAATAAGCATAGACAGTACAGCAAATAAAAGTGTTTGATGTTCACAATTTCCATATTTCCTGCTTTGATAAAGCTGTAGTCATCATTGTACTCGTCATGCCATGTTGCTCATGTCTATACTATACTAGAGACTATATACACTAGACTAGATCACCCTCTTGCAGTGAGGTTTTTCTTCCTTCTGTTCCAAGTACATACCACTTACTTGACTAGTTCACTCCATGAGCAGCGTTCAATAATACCTGCCATTAGCGATCTTCCACACAACCCATGGGTCCAAAACAAGGAGTCTCGACCTGAGGTTGGATATTGTAACAGGCATCTTCGCCTCCTCATCATACCCGGCCCAATCGCCATCACTCAGATCAACATTCTCAAACACCATGCCAGAATCCTGCTCACATAAGATGAAAGTGATGTCAGAGCATATACGCAGCATTACAGACAGTAGACAGACTTACTTAATACAGGAATACAGGGAGAAGATACAGATCTTCCATGCTAAATAAGCTAATACATAACCAAATCGGATAAACATATTACAGCAGGCAAAGAAGACTTACAGCTTGCACTCTCCACTGAGTATCAATGTAGGAGAAGTCATATGGCATCAAACCGCAGAAATGAAAACCCATCAATAGTGAATAACTTCCACTTTGACAGCGACCACCAGTAAGAGGGCCGGCACAGTTCAATCTTATAAGCTTAACCGTACCCACACGATCACAGCCCTTGCACTGAAGCAGGATTAAGGTGGTTATAATGGATCATGATTAAGAGAAAGAATTGATAACATGGGAAATGTCCACAGGCAAATAAATAATTTCTACAACAAAAATGGAAACACGAACTGACAAACATTTCAGATACTCCATTATTATATGTCATCTCTATGTTTAACGATACTACACTATTATTTGTTTAGTTGCACACTCAGTTGCACTTGAACGAAATAGAGATGATCAGGCAGGCAAATAAACAAGCAATGTTGGGGAAAAAGCAAATCATTATGAAATCAAATTGGCAAAGAATTGAAGATCGTAAAACAGGCAAATAGACAAAGAAGGATGGAGAACAATTAAAACATTATTATGTCAGATTAGCGAAGATGATCACTGAGGACATCCAACCACCAAGACAGGCAGGTGAACAACAACACAAACCATCCATCAAGTGCTGACATATTGATAGCAAGTTAGACAAAGGGAAAGTAACAGAATTAATGGAGCAGATGAATTATGGAGCTCATAAAGAGAGACGGGACAGTGCCCCCTCAAATATCCTAAGGCGTGAGCATATATTCTAGACTTGTAGGAACTGGTGAAGCAAGGCAAAGAGAGCTGATACACCTAAAGAATGCTCAGCTTCTATAGTCTGTACTGGCTTCTTTTCTCGATTATCCCCCACCCCCTCCTCACTTCATACTTCTCAGACTCCTGCTCCCTGGATCTACATGCAAATGTAGATACTATCTCAATGATCTCATATTCTCATGCATCAGTGCACGCCATAAAAGTATAACTAGGTAACAGGCCCCTGAATTCGAAAACCAATGTTAACCTCATGATTAAACACAGCAAATGCACGTCTATGGAGGAGTGTCGAATAATTCCACACTGACTATTATAGGCTTATAGCTCAGTCACTGAATACCATATCACTAAAGTCCTGTTCATCATGCGGCTGTTTCCTATGATAAATGACGAGGGTAAAGAGCCAGGTATTAATTGATCATACTTCAAATGTTTCATTTGCATCTTGAGAGAGTAATTATCTCCTCTCTGCCTCCTATTCTTCAAACTAGACCTAAGCCTTATGTAATGATACTTTAAGAGCACTTTTTCTCCATTCCTTCCCTTTGTCTCCCTTCCCTTTTCGTCCAATACTCTCCCTTCCCTATACTTCCAACTTACTATCTGAACATTGTGTCAATGTAACTGAACCCATACAATTTAAAATCGAGAAACAAGGAGAAGCCGACCAACCAAAGTAATGTATAGACTCTTGATATCCCCCTAAAAAAGTATAATTACCTAGCCAGACATACAATTCTTAGTTTCAACCTAAAAGGACTCACATATACTCACAGTCTCACAGGTACAAGAACTGATTAAAGTTTAACCAATTCTCTAAGACCGAGAATTCCAATCAAATTGAGACATAATCCAATGTTGAACATACCCTAAAGAACTAGAATTAGATGACATCAAAACTTTTTCGATTTTCCAGTTTTATTGCACACCAAAATGGAAGTCTAGCACTACGCCAAGAAGCTACATACAGAAGAGCTTTGAACGTGAAACACGGTTCACTTGATACAATCAAATACGGCATAAACCTGATTTCAGTAACGATTACTACAAAAACGACTGCAAAATCTGCTACGTACACAAACATCACAACCACATATAGTAATACAGTGATCAAAGCAAAAGTAAACTACATTTCCAAAGCACAGCATGATTTAAGCGACTAAATAACATGACCACAGCAGATTTAGCAGCTCTAACTCATGAAAAAACAGAGCAACCATCAAATCTAGAGAACACATAATATTTCGCAACGTAAGAACGCACAAATTAACGTGATATTCAAACGTCATCGGCACAAACATGATCGACGGACTAATTACCGCCGGAACAACTAATAAGAACTCAAAAACCCTAGAAAAACGACGACATTTTCCGAAAACGCACAAAAAATACTAGTTTCCGATTTCGCAACAGAATTCTTTCATAAACGATGATTTCCGAATTTCAGATAACCAGAGAAACAGCATAATCGCAAGAAACAGAGCGATAAAATAATCGAAACGACGCAAAAAACACACAATCGCTAAAAATTTCCGGAAAATTTCACAGGAACAGAACAAAATCGGCGAAAAAAATTAAGCGGCGATTTGAACAGAGAGGAGGAAGAAGAAGAAAACCTTCTGAACAAGATTAGTGAAGTTGGTGGTGCCAGGAAGAGGAACCTCAACATCCAAGCTTACTGCCGACGGCTTTTCCGTCGAGTCGCCGCAATTCTCATACTTGAGCTGCAAAAAAACAACACAGAAATGTCGCGAAAATTAGCGTCGTAGGAAAAAGAAAGTACAAAAGAGGAAAGAAAACCCTAGGAGAGAGAAAGAGAGAGGAACCTTAAAGTGGAAGGTGAAGGAAAGGTCGCCAACGCCGCCCATAGGCTCAAGGGTGTGGACATTCTCCGTATCAGCAGTGATCAACAACCTGTGGTGCACCATTTTTGTGAAGCTTTCTTGTGAAGCTTTCGTACTGTCAGTTGCAGAGTGTGTGATTCTTTCTGATTTTCTCTCTCTCAGCTTGGCTTCCTTCACAAGTTTTTGTTTGCAGGAGTTTTTATGTTGAGTGCGGGTATTTATAGTGGTTTGTACTTGTAAGATGGGGAGATGTGGTCCATTTGTTTTGGGAATTTCACCCTCTTGTAATCGTGGAAAACGAGGTGACTTGAGTGAGTATTGAAATCGAGTTCGAGCGTTGATTTAAGAATAATGGTGGTGTTATGGAGAAATATAAGATATACAAAAAAAATGAGAAACGTCGATTTGATTTTTGAGTTATAAGATGGAATGTGGGTGATTTGTTTTAATTTTGTGCTCTCTTTCCGTATTAGGTGGCTATAGTACGATGAATTTTCTTCGTTTTAGTTGTCGTAAACTAGTTTAGTCGAGACAAGAACTAAAATTAAGTACAAGCATTGGTTAATGATGGAGAAATACTTGGACAATCGATACAGCTATTTGCATAAGGTGGATATAGGTCGATGGATTTCCACATTACAATCAAGATGTGGACGAGTCGAGATGAATCGAGCATTAGAAATGAGCTCGAACTTGTTTATGTTGGTCAGAGTTGCTAACACAAAATCCAAGATGTGAAGAAATAGTTTATGTTAGAAATGAGCTTCAAAAAAAAAAAAAAACGGCCAAAATATAGTTAGGTGAACGGGTGAGTGTAACTTGTAAGACGAAATCATGACATTTAAGTCGTCTGATATAATCAGGCTTCGGAATTTTCAAATATCAAACACGAAAATACACAGCACAAAGATTCAGCAACTCCGAATTTGAAGTTTGAAGCAAATCATGAAATCACAATAGCCACCACACTTGAACGACGGCTCAAAGACATCAATAGATGAATTTATTCCAGACAGCCATTAAGAGATCATAAAACGTTGTTGATCATACCCGTAAAGCTAAATTACATAGTCCAAGCACATTGGAAATTGAAGAGTTGAGCTTCGTAGACTGGTCGACTCTTCTTTTGCGAAACGTCTTCTTCCAAGTTATGTACCACTTTAAATGACCTCATCAACCGAGCATGGTTGGAGCAACTGCATGTCTGACTCCCCACTTCAGCCCTTCACTACCTCAAACTTCGATTTCAGGTTGGAGATTCCAACTGGCACATTTTTCTTCTCATCATAATCATACCAATCACCATTTGACAGGTCAATATTCTCAAAAACAGTCCCAGATGTCTGCACAACCAAAACGACAGTCGCGTCAATCAGGTAAGTAATGGTATACGGCAACAGATACATGCCAGAGAACACTGTTCTTTAGAGAAAGAACCAGAAAATATTCATCAGATATGCGTTTCCAAAGGCCAATAAGCCCAAAGTCTGACCCTAACTAAAGCTGTCATTACATCCAGAAACCAAAAGCTCATATAGGAAATGGTATTACAGGCTACAGCAACAGATGCATTGTGCAGCATGGACAAAAGTACATGAGAAAGACACACAGGAAGCGAATCTGACCATCAGCCCCTGTTCTACCAAGCAACTCACCATTATAGCCTTACCACCTGAAACACAGCCAATCCGCCGTCCCCAACTGGTCCTAACATCCACCTCACTTTTCTCTTAGTTGAAACTTTCTCTTTACCATTAATTCCAACTTATATTCATGACTCAACCCTTTTTGCTCTTCCCACCACCACTATTGCCGCAAGCAGCCTCTCTAACCACTTTCACTTCACCCAGTCCCACTAACCATCACCACCACCTCACATTACTCTGCCTGCAAGCTATGTAAACTAATGCCAAATTCCCAATCTAGATAAGTGTGCTAATAAAGATCTTTTAGGAGCAAGTGTGATAGGAACTAGTATGGAACACGACATAGTTAACTAAATGGTATTTGCATTAAATAGGAAAATAAACCAAAAGAGGAAAATAAACCAGGACTAGCTTTCATCATAATCATATACCAATAACCGTTTGACAGGTATAGATTCTCAAAAACAGTCCCAGATGTCTGCACAACCAAGGATGACAGTCATTGTCAATCAGGAAATGGTATATACTATAGCAACAGATGCATGCAAAAGAAAAATACTGTTCTTCAAAAAAAAAAAAAAACCAATATCAATTTTATACAAGCAACATATGCATCAAATATGCAAGTTCCAAATACCATAAGCCAAAACCTTGGCCCTAACTAGTACTGCTGATACAACCAAGAATGAACAGCTCATGTAAGGAATAAGCCTGATAAGGCATAGTTCAGTATGGACAAAAGTACATCTGTACATAACCCAAGAAAGGAAAGCAGAACAGGACAGGGAGGAAGGGAATACGACAATCAATCTCCCTCCACTCAATGATGCTTTCCCCTGTTCTACCAAGCAACTCACCACTATGGCCTCTCACCTGAGACACAGCCAATCCGGCATCCCAAACTGGCTAAGCTTGTAAGCCTTCACCTCATTTGTATCACAGTTGACAATCTGACTACCATAAATTCCAAGTTCAATTCCAAGACTCAACCTTATTCGCTCTTTTCACTACCAGCGTCACCGCAAGCAGTCCCTATAACCACTTTCACTTAACCCAATCCGACCAACCATCAGCACCACCGAAACTATGCGTGCAAACTATGTAAGCTCATCCCAAATTCTTAATCTAGATAAGTGTGCTCAGAAAATTATTTTAGGCGCAAGTGTGATAGAAAATAGTATGGAAGACGACACAAGTGTATTTAATGGTACTTGCATTGATAGGGAAAATAAACTAGGCTTGCGAATGATGCATGTTGGATAGATACATCGCATAACAGATTATTAGAATACTTGATATGGGTTATTAGCTACAGGCCTGATCCATATGAGGGGAGATTATTGAAAAATGCTAACAACAGCACATCATGAATGATTGAAAAACAAAAAGACAGAGCACACACAGGAGGGAGAGCACTTACTGCTTGAACTTTCCACTGAGGACCCATAAAGCAGAATTCAACTGGCTCCAAACCCCGACACTCGAAACCCATTAAGGCTGAATACTTCCCTGATTCACAATCAGCGTCCGTAAGAGGGGTGGCATTACGTACTGGTATTGGTACCATCGTTATGTTACCCTCCCGACCACAGAACTTGCACTGAAACATAAAAGGGGGGAAAATTAAGGCAGTTACTTGACAGCTATTGTACGAAGTTACAAACCATGGTTACCACAATCAGAACATTAAGCACTTCATCATATAAAACCATATTACTAATCCCCTTCCGCTTAATGACGCTGCCAGCCATGGAAACATGAGGAGGTAAAATCGCATGCTGATCTTTACCTTAGAAACCACATAGATTAAACGCTGCTTACCAATAAGGGTGTGTGTGTCGTAAAACTCCAACCCAAAGAAAAGGTTGCTTGATTGGAGAATATAGAATTTTAGTGATGAAAAAAACAACAATCTCTAGCATCATTAGATATGAGTTATGACAGACTCTGGAGGTTTGACATCCTAAGTCAATTTTAGGAAGAAAAGGTTAAAATCACAAAAAGCTACCAACATAATTACTATCTTAATGTCACAAAGAGGAAATAATCTGATAATTCAATTGATTAGATCCTAACCACCTGTATGAAACTAGACTGGGTGTGGGCTGTTTCGCTCAAAGTCAGGCCGCACTTCACAGACTAGGCAAGCAGTCTCCCTATATCACTCCAAGAAAAGTGTGAAACAGAAAATAAACTTTCACGAGAAAAGTTGAACATAATTAGATGAGTACGTCCTGAAGCCAAGCGAAGAAGCCCGGTGAATTTTAATTTAGATAACACTAGCAAGGTCAAATCAGAACTTTTGAGTTTACACAACACTTTGCACATTGATTATAAGAATTCGCATAATATGGAAGACAACCAACTATCCGTCTTCAGCAAATTTGCGGGAAGAAGCTAATACGTAGATTGTAACACACATAAGGTTCAGCCTACTGGCTAGTACCACGTTGTTACTTTACAACTAGTGCGCTATCATAAAACTCATGGCGTCAGACAAATCTTAGTGAGTCTAGAAACATACACCCTCCTACCCACTATGATTTCCCCCTTTCGAAAACTGTTTTTGAGTAGCCATCTTCGGAGCTACTTCTAGACCAAATGAAATACCCGTTTACCTTAAAATCAAATGGGATTGGTAGAATGCACTGCAGAATAGAATATGTACTATTTTTTTTAACAAGTGAACGATTCATTTGGTCTAAAAGTAGCTCCGAACATGACTACTCAAAACAGTTTTTGAAAGGGGGAGATCATTTTGGGTAGGAGTAGTAGATAATATGAGAGAACACGAGGTTATGAAAGAGTTGGTACACAATCTAATAACTACCATATGCCAAACCAGTAAAGATAACATCAGTCCCGAACCTTTAACAGCTTTTATAACACACTCGCCACTATAAAAACTATGCCAAAAGATCGACACTATAGAACCTTATCAATCAATTTTGAGCTCGTTGGTAGTAGAGCACAACCAAAACACGCTCTTGATGATATAAGATTGACACGTGAGCGATGGGACACAGTTCACTTAATTCAGGAAATCAATTAGAATTAACATAAAAACACAAGATTACAACAGACAAAGAACACAACCAGCAACACTATACAGAAATGGTGCACAGAGCTCGAAAAGGTCAAAAAAAACCGCAAAAATCGACAAAACCAACATGAAAACAAGATCAATTACACATCCACAGCAAGAAATCCGAGACAACAGTCATAATACCACTAAAATTTTCTGAAACTATTAGGAAAAACAATCAAATTGACAATTCACCTCAATTAATTTACAAGGAAACAGCAATTCTAGAGCTAAACAATGCATTAAAAGTAAATTCAATACAAAAATCGCGGCGATTGAGGAAGACTACCTTCTGAACGAGATTAGCGACGCCGCGGCTCTTGGGAATAGGAACCTGCTCATCCAAGCTCACACACGTCTCCTTTTCCGTCGCTTCTCCGCAATTCTCACATCTCAGCTACATATATTCAAATTAACTCAATCAAATTCGTCAATAAACTTGGGGAAAATACGTCGTAAGGAATCGTCATTAAAAAGTAAGGCAAATGAAAAACCCTAGGAATGAAGAGAGAGAAAAACCTTGAAGTAGTAGGAGAAGTGAGGGTCGTTTATACCGCCCATAGGTTGGAGACTAGCGACATTCTCCATCTCCGCTGTAATCATCAGCTTGTAGTTCACCATTTTTTTTTTGTCTCTTCCTCGTTCGTCTTCTGTGTCTGATTTTCTGCGTATCCAATAAGCTATACTTTTTCTCTTCTCTTATATGTCGCTCGATTCTCTAGTGCAGGTCCGGTGTGATTCTTCAGTTGATTGTCCCTTCGGCCCTTCCCTCTTTGCTATTTCTTGTCCAGGAATCGACTCGACTTGCCCGAATATCGTCTTTTTAGTTTTTACTCTATTAGATTTTCCCGTGATAATGTGAAGAATGTGTGTAATGCCAATGGACTACCATTCTATCGAGTATTTCCTTGTTTTTTGTTCGTAATACGATAACATTCATAATAAGAAGTCGAATCGTTATACATGGAGTAAGTGTGCATAATAGTATGCCTAGTATATGAGTACAAAACTTGAGACTATAATCAAGTACTCATGTGCGGATGTGCCAAATCTCCTTAAGTTGTGTCGTAATTATTTACTGATCATAATGATTGTATCGTAGCCTCTTAAAATATATATTCTTACTGTGCTCAATTTGATTACTCTTTTACGAAATAGACCCTATATGAGGCCAATGGAGAAAAGTTGACCTTTTCAATTCAACTGTATGCAAAATGTTACTCCCTAGCTCCCAATTGGAGTTATGTTTGGGTGAGGAAATGCCCCCACGAAGGATAACCTTATTATGACTTTATAAGAACACTGTTAAGTAAACAATCTATTTTATTCATAAATTACTCACCTAGTAAAGAATTGTCATTAGCAAATGGCTACCTAGCTAGTAAAAACTTTTCGGGGTCAAAAGTATTACTCGTATCATCTTATTACGTGTTTCTCATAAATGAGTTACGACTTAGGGCTTGCTTGGTATGAGAGTAATTATTAGGGAGGTAATAGGAGTTAAAATAAGGGGAAAATGGTAAAAATGATGGTGGTAGAGGGAGGAAATAAGGGGTGGAGGAGGAACTATTATGCATTACTCCCCTCCCCCCTAGGGTAATGCATTACTCCCATATGGGGATAATGATTCCTCCTCCACCCTTCATTTCCTCACTCCACCACCTTCATTTACTCCCTCCACCACCACATTTTCTCTAATTTTCTCCTTATTGTAGCTCCTATTACTCCCTTAATAATTACTCCCAATCCAAGCAAGCCCTTAGAGTACACAACATATACAAGAGATGGTCACCAAATAGCACCCTATATTTTTCGTACCCAATACAGATGCTACTATCTCTAGTAATCCCTACAAGGTTGAACCACAACTCTACATATAAACTCCATTCACATTAAAAAGATGATCTAAAACAGCATGTATATCAAGGCATAACCGCATACGTTGCAAATTTAGAAGACAAATTCCAAATTTTGTGTGTAAACATAATTCAGATGATTTGAAAGGTTGAGCATTATGATCTTGTGTACACTTTCACATCTATAAACTCATCGATTTGTTTTTTTTTTTTTACTACTTCAACTACTTGAAAAAACCCATTATTAGCTTGTCAAAGAAGCTCAATCAGATTTCACACAAACATGGGTGTTGTATTATTGCTCAAGTGGAGCACTGTCCTGTTTGTTCTGCTTTATTGTGCTGCTGCTAATGTCTCTACGGTAAACGCAACGTCTAGGCACTTACTGGAGGTCCGAAAGCGGGCGAATTTTTACAGGAAGCACGCAGTAAAAAGTATCCAGGTCTGTTAATTCTGCATGTCTTCTTTTTTTTACCTCAATTAGCAGCTTGTAACAATGCAGTCGACATATAAGATTGTTGCTGCATTGTAGAGTGAAGATGGTGATATAATCGACTGTATCGACATATATAAGCAGCCAGCATTTGACCATCCTGCTCTAAAGAGTCATAATATTCAGGTTTATACTTCAATCTTACGCTTCTTACGTAATGTAGTATAATTTCAGTTGTTAAGGCTACAATTTCGCGTTCTTATCTAAGTTTCTACGAACATTTCTGTCGTATCAGATGTCTCCGACCCCAGAAGAAGCAGAGGATATGAAAGCTGTATCAAACAAGTCAGCTGGTATGATTAATGAAAAACCTAGCATGATGTTAGCAGCTCAAGTATGGCGACGAAACGGGAGCTGTCCTAGTGGAACAATTCCTATGCGTCGAATTCGAAAACATCTACTCAGCAAATCAAATAATGGAAGATATGGAACAAAGGGTCCTAGCTTTCCCTATCAATCTAAGAACCTTAATGACAATAGTA
>JBBYHQ010345281.1:0-36944 GCA_038382645.1 Spergularia azorica
TGAAAACCGGGCTCCCTTTTTGCAGGTATTCGGCGAGGCTCCCGAGCAACTGTCCTTCGAAGAACTCACACCAACAATATCCTAAAAACTAAAGAATTATATTACCATGAGTTGTTTGGTTACCATAAAGTGTAGGAATTTCTTTACCTTGGGGGGGCTAGGTTAGTAGAAATTCCCATAGGAATTGAATTACTTTGTTCATCCAAACAAATTTCCCCAATTCCCATGATTTCTTAATTCTTAAAATTTGCAAGTTCATGCGAATTTCGACTTGTCGAGTGTATTCAAACGAGCACTTAGTC
Source organism: Spergularia azorica (assembly GCA_038382645.1). NCBI lineage: Eukaryota > Viridiplantae > Streptophyta > Magnoliopsida > Caryophyllales > Caryophyllaceae > Spergularia > Spergularia azorica. The sequence continues at coordinate 303 of JBBYHQ010345281.1, forward strand.
TTTGACTCCATAAAAATGGAAAGAAATTAAGCCATTCAAAGAAAGAGAAAATGTATGTGTAGGTTGAGGTTATGATTTCATTAAAGCTTTAACTAGGTAATCATTATTATCGTCGATGAAAAAAAAGTACAAATCAATATTGTCAGAATAATCATTGTTGGAAAAGTTAATAGATAGAGTAGAAGTGATGACATGCAACTACCGAGTACATGGTAAGGAATGACATTAAGCGTCTCAAATGTGCAAATAGCCTATGTAGGATTCGAACCTACATCCTCTATGCATATCTAGCATAGTGCTCTTTCGATTGAGCTAATAGGCTTTAGTGACTCAACTATGCAAAAGGGATGTAATGATCAAACCTCGTGTAGGCCAAAAAACCATAAAGGGAAAGTGATTAAATCTGCTGCAGTGATCAAATCAAGGGCATCAGTTTCGAAGGATGACCTTCTTGAGGCCAACTTCCCGCTAAACTCGAAGCCAAACCGGCCCGCTTCTCTCTCTACCATGACCTTCCATCTGCTGTATTTCCTCCTAAACTCAGTTGCAAGTATTAGTGTTTCCTCAATGCGTACTATCACTCCCAGATAAACATCGCCATTACCGAATATCGCTGTATCACAATTGCCTTTAATCCAGTCCTGTAGTTTACCTATTTATCAGCAGAGTCGTATCTACATAATTCACCACTTGTATCACATGTTGATTACAGCTACGTAATTTACCAATGGTGGTCTTCTGAACACCATAGTGTTATGACAATACCAAACAGGCCAAGCTCTCGTAGCAAAATTAAAGAAGTCGATTTGCGAGAGCCGCTCCAAAAGCCAGCTCACAAGTTACGTCCAATCCATGTGAACAGCCTGTTGTAGCAGTCGGTATGCCAGTTCACAAGTTGCGTCTAATCCTGAAGCCAAGCATGAACTCTCAAAGTCTCATCCGAGCTCACAGTATCAGACACAAACCGCAATACATCTCATACTATCAATTAAACACTGATCAATTTTAGCAGCAAAATGGACGAAATTTCAACATAATGTCACTTCATCAAGCAGATACGGAGTGTAGGCTAAATCATGCTTAAGACTATAATGGCAACAATGAATAGATCAGTGCACAAACAAAATATACCTGCTTTCGCAAAATGGAGAGGTATTTAATGCTTTCAGAACAACATTGGTGGTTTGAACTGCTTCGGAGATACAAGTCATCTGTCATGATGACGCCAATAGTTGTTGGTTGTTGTTACCAAACTTCGAACACCCGACCTGTGGTTTAAGGCAAGGAAATCCTGTGTCATGTTTCTCAAGAAATTCTGACACTACGCTAGCTCTGTATCATTCTCTCCACAGACTACAATAAGTCACGAAAAGGCAAGAGTGCATGACACAATTGAAAGACGACAGTTTAAACTTTGTATCAAGATAGTACTATATCCCTATATAGCCAATTATTATAAAAGGAGAAGGTACTCACGCCATAAGCTAGTCAAGCAGACAAAAGATCCCAAGAAAAAATAATGAACAAAAAAATCCGAAAAGTGCACAACTTCAAGATTTTACAGACCTCTTTTATTTATGTGAAAACCAATAATACTATGATTAAGTATAAGCATATTAACAGTAGCAACAATTCTTGAGAAGAGCCAGATATATGTGGAGAAATATACTCCGTACACCTCATGAGTCATGGCATAGTCTTACAGCTTCTAAACTCATACAGTACACAGCATATATTTTTTGGTTAAGTAAGTCATACACAGCATTATGTTTTTTCAAACGCCTTCTATGTATTGCAGGATGCTGAAGCAAAGGTCTCCGCGGATCTTTCCAACAACAATATAAGGATGACTCTTGCAGCATATATATGACAATAGTCTGACAAATCATCTGTTTTCAACTAAGACCAAAAGCATCCAGCAAGTCGTATCTTAACTACCTAGGTGAATCAGTCTATATGAATTCTGTGTACCATATGATGAATCTTTGCTTCAACTACCAACTAAGGGCCCGTTCGGTATCACTGCCGTTTTCATTTTTTTCGTTTTTCTGCGTAAAAAAATTAGTTAAATAAAGTACAAAATTAACTTTAAATTGTTTGTTTCTATAATAGTCATATAAAAACTGAAAACTGACAACTAAAAACTGAAAACCACTTTTTATGGTTTTAAAAAAAAAGGGACTTTGGTTTTCAAAAAAATAGAAAACACAAAACAGAAAACGATACCAAACAGACCCTAAAATTACAAAAATCACTTCAGAGAAAATTGGAGTATAGCTTATAACAGTCCTGTTCACGACCATATTCTAACCTAGAGTAGCAGAATCCACATCTTGAGTTGTCTCTGTATTCACCATCATGGGTTCACTGCTCATGGAAACATCAACAAGTTCCTTGTTCTTTATGAAGGGAGCATTAACAAGCTCCTACTATACCAATTAGGCAAGACAGCAATGCAACATTGATTGTAGGACAAAATTACCGCCCATTTCGCTCTAGACTAACTAACTAAGTATGAGGGACTTGCTTGAATTCATACATACTGAGAACATAGACACCAAGAAGATCCAAATCACAGAATTCTACGATTCTAAAAGAGTTAAGACTGGAGCATTTGCCATCCTTCATCTAGCAAAACTCCAAGTACAATTGTGAAAGGATATTTCTATACACACAGAAGTCACATAATGTCCAATGTTCTGCCAGACACAGGGGCTTATACCAAGAGCAACCCAGTAGTAAAACTTCTACAAAACTTAAGTGGAATGACTATGCCACACTCCAATAAGGAGAAAGTACAAGGAGGCATGTTGTGCGGTCAGTAACAAAATACGAGAAGAACACATAGTATATGGACAAGCGACACACCAACTATGGGAAATGGAAATAGGTATCAAACAGGAGGAAGCACGAGCTAGAGGAAATTTCAGTCCCTGAATCCAGACAGAGACAAAAACGTCATCTGAGTTCTAAGTATAAGAAAACCCTATCCATAAATTGATCAAAGAATTGAACAACCTCTGCAAAAGCTATGAGCTCAACTTATACATACAAACTTTCCATGCTTGCGGTTTTATATGCTACAATTGTCAAATTTTAAAATTTAATGACAAACAATATTGTCATGTAAATAACATTTTTACCAAATTTTAGAATTTTTTCTCCATGGGAGCATAGGCAATTCCGCACTTTAAACTGCGTTCCCAAAAAGTGCAGGAAGAGTGAATTGGAAAGGAGGGAGTACAATTCACAATTGTTACCTGATCATGAGCTAAGTCTAAAAGGAATTCTCTATGTCTTACTCTCTACTCCTGAATAGGTAATTAAGGCACTGATTCGCCCTGTAGCTACTTAAACAATGTAAGTGACACATGATCATGATCTAGCTTCTGCCTTTCTTTCAGGCAAGACTAAATTCAAGGCAATTTCTTCCTCTCCAAAAAAAAAAATTATATGTTCAACAAATGACAGAGGTTTTTTTTTTCTCTCAAGAAACAGCTGAATTCGAATACAATCTCAAGTTTGTTATAATAGAAGGAATAGTTATAATAAAAGGCAATAATTATTACAATTAACCAAACTAGAATATGAATGCTTTTTACATACTTACAAAGCATGACAAGATTGCCAATAATGATTAAACCACACATAAAGCTGCTCCAACAAATGTAATTAGAGGATGATATAAGAACCCAGAAACAAAATCATCATGAATTAAGGTAAGAGAAAACAAGCAGTAAGAGGAAAAACCTGAAGGATGAATTGAAACGGATGAAAAATTGAGGCTGACACTTGGATTGAAGGCAAGTGATGAATGACAAATATTTCCCCAAATAATAAACAGTTGACTTTGAGGTAGATTTTGTTACTACAGAATGAAAAGAAGATCAAAACTTTATGCAAATTTTATCATATATACCTGTATAGGAGTGATCCAGGATGAATGAAAGTAACAAATTTTGAGGAATGATACCAAATATTGGAGAAGGACCCGCAGAAGCCAGAGAAAGAGAGAGACAGGGGGAAGTAGGGACGACGAAGGAGTGTCGGTGAGGGTAAGACTTGAGAGTAAAGAGAGATGGATGGGAGTAGAGGAGAGAGGAGCACATAAGAGAGACATCTTTCAGCCTAGCAATTAAACCATATGACAGTACAAGACTCTGAAAAAATGACTGGAACCATAAACTTCATTTTGAGGGTGTTCTTTAATACCATCAACCAAAACGCACTTCAATTAACAATTATTTGCACTCGTGCACACAGACATTCGAATACACCCAAACGCATGTTAAAACTTAAAACGAACATGGCCACACATTCAAATGCACTCGTTATCCGACTTTAGACCACGTCGGAGATAGTGAAGAGATCCATGCTTCCCTATGCTCTACCAACAAAAATTGGACTAATCAAGTATGACCATAAGATCAGTAGACGTGGCTTCGAAGTGGCGCATACAATTTCCAGCAGGAATGCTGACTACTACTCCGTTTCACAAAGATCAGAGACTAATCATCCATACCTTAATACTTTGCAAACACATTTGGTGACAACAGAGGTATATCTAAATAATAGAGAATATGGAAGGCGACCATATTATGAGATTCTTAACACTAAAAAATACTCCATGTCATTTGAACACAGCAAAACCAATCCAATCAGACCAAACTTACTAATACCAATCGTTCTACCTCAAATTAATGCTCAAACTTAATTTTGAAGCAAGACATACCAACAATTGTACCACAAATTAGCACAATCAAGAATCCTACTCAAAAACCGCAAAATGATACACATAAATAAACCTAATTCGTTTCTATTTTCAATATATTAATCTAACATTAAAAATATAAAATGTCGGACAAAAAAGTAAATTCGATCAATCTTTCATCTTCCATAAAAAAAAAAAACAGATTATTTCAACTTCCAGTAAAAAAACAGATTATTTAATTTCGAGTAACATACCTCTGGATTACGTTCGACTGATCTGGACAGCACCTACGAACCTGCAGGTTTAATGACGACTATCCACAAAGGTTGCTTGAGATCACCATGGTTAGGGCCTAGGAGAGGAGAGAGAAAATTAAAGTGAGGAGGGAGATCATGAAAGAGAGAAAAGAATGAAGCGTCAGACATTCTTACCAGAAAGAACAAAACAGAGTAAATGACCAGGGTACCCTTCCTTCATTGTCTAATAAGCGACCCGCGGCTTAGTGGAAAACCAAAGAGTGGTTTCGAGACAAAGTCCACCCCTGATCTGTCATCTACGACACGGCCAGCAGTCAGTTTCCAAGAACCTCATTTCCATCTGTCTGACAGTTGACAATGCATACCAATTTTCCTTGCCTCTTAAGAAAATAAAAAAAAATCCTATCTTATATCAGCTACAAATTCTTCTGATTTTCAATTCCAGAATTCCAACCTACAGAACAAAGACAATGGAGCATCAACACCAGAGCATAGAACAACCCCTCCTTCCAGGTAAAACCCTTTTATATTATTTTGTTGGTAATTGACTGATTATTTCTTCATATATTTTTGGATTATAATTGGGGGTTTCTTTGTCAATTTCGTGAATTATGATGATTTTATTTCAAGTAGAGAACGAGAGTGGAAGATGGAGCTCATATGAGTACCTGGGAGGGACGAATTCAGTGATCCCAACACCATCATTAGCTGGGGTTGATCTTAGTATGGATGAAATTCGATCAGCTTCGTCGTATTCGTCGGGACCGCATTACCCACCTTCTCTTCACGCTCCTCTAATTTCCCCTCCTGAACCTCAGAATTACCCTGCTGGTATGCAAATTATTGCCTTGATTTTAATTGCTTAACTAGTTTTTATTCTAGCGTACTATGTCGATATTTGAGCTACAAAGTGGAGGTTTTATTAGAGATATTCATTCTGATTTTGACAAAATTTATAGGCTATCACCTATCAAATTATATTACTCTATTAGATGTCTCCTTAAATTCAGTTTGAAATGATTCTAACTTTAGCAAAATGTTCACAAGTCTTGCTCATGCAAATATGCAAAAGAAAAATTTGAAATTTTAGCAACAATATGCTATCTACAAATTTTAGCTTGTTTGGTAATGAGGAATTGGACGGAAAGAAAGGAAGGGAAGAGAAAGGAAGGGTTTGAAATGATTCTAACGTTTTGCGTTGTTTGGTCGAAAAATAAAAATCTCGAGGTTTTGGAAGGAAAATGTGTGTTTTTATGTTGTTTTTCTCCTTTCCTTCCCATCTCACCGTTTTGGGCGGAAAAGTAACTCGCAATTTTATGAAGAATACTTTCCTTCCATTTCTTTTTTTTAGTCCCCACTTCCTATACTCTTTTGTAAACCAAACATTGGGAAATTAGAAAATGACTTTCCTTTCCTTTCCTTCCATCCATTTCCTTCCTACCAAGCATTGTAAACCAAACATTGTTTTTTGGCGGAAAGAAAATACTAATGTGGCCGATCTCATTTTGGGGAAAGGGTAGTACTTCTCTCAAATCGTGTCTCTTTAAGTATTCGAAATTTTGGTCTATAGTTAGAGTGTAGTTGTCTCTGTTACTTGAGTCTGGTGTCTCATACTCTTGATATAATCGTATTGTCAAATTGCTTGTGTTGTGAAATAGATCCTTACACAATGCATTGCCTTCCAGAGTTCCAGTTGTCTATTACTCAAAAAGGGTGAGACTTCCACTGCAGGGTAGGCTTTTTTTGCATTTTGGTTTGCTTGATTAGTGTTGCCAGAGATTTAGTGTGAGCTGTAGTTGTCTAGTTTAAGATAATTTTGGTAATTGAACACGTGTTTGCATTTTGATTAGCTACGGACATGGCTCGAAATATTTGATTAATAGACTACAATAAGTTGCTTCCGCATGGCAGTGTCTGAACCAACTGGATCTAAACGCTAAGTGACATCCATTGCATGGTTCTATATTGTTTGTTTAGCTGGCATTAGTGTCATACCTTGTCTAACTAGTTAGGGTCTGGTTAACGTTGCTTTATGCTCATTGGTGTTATAAATATCGTCCATTGAATACCATCAATTGGTCAGAAGAGAGGGAGACTTTATGGCCTTGTTTATGGGCTTATGCTGGCCAGATGTTTGATTTCTCAGCATCACTATCATCAAGTGTGAATTTTGGACAGACTTGCTTTACAGATTTATTGGTCACATGCTGTATCTAAAACCATTCTTTATGCATTGAGCAAATTGTCTTTGTTGTTCACCAAGGTTTCATCTGTTAAAGTTGGCTTGTTTCTTCTCATTCTCATGCAACACCTTTATCATAAGCTGGGAATTCTTATTTTCACTTCATATTGTATCCCTACTACTCTAGTCTTTGGTCCATGTTAATGATCGGGATGAGAGGATAGTCAAACAAGTCAATTCTTTTCCTTCATATTCAAGGAAGTGGCTCTGAGTTTAACTATCAAGGAATGAACGAGAAGTATGTTTTTTTTGTGCTGATTGTATTCCCCTTGATAACCTACTTAAGCAAAACTGATAACAAATCTAACGAGTGGAGCCTTTCCTCTAAAGTTGTTTTTGGACATTTTGCCAAAAACCAGTGTATGAAAAATCCAATTTGCAAACAACTACCTTAAAAGATAAAAATTTGTGAACAATCACCTTATATAACAGGCAAATTTAATGAAAATAACCCAATGCTTGACTTATCTTCTGAAAATTACCCAACCTTTCGATGTTATTAGAAATAACCCGACGTCTAACCTAAATTTACAATAATATCCCGAGACCCTCATATTAGAAATCTCCGGCTCCCCTAAAGTATTGATTGTTTAACTGGTCTCATGTCTCAACGGTATACAAGGGAGAGCTACAATTTAAAGAAGTACGAAGTTTAGTTAGATTTCCGTTGTTGGTAGTATCTATATTTCTGCTCGCAAACTGTTTGTTAATTTGTGAAAATACGCTCTTGACTCCCCAAGAACATGGTCGTAATCTGCATTCACTGACCTAACCATTTATGTGGACTAAGATGGAGGACGGAGTTCAAATCAACTTGGCAACTAACGTACAACACTAACATAGTCATCAGGTTGTCAAGCTTAAGGAAACTATAGTCGGTTCGGAGATAGGCATAGCCCTCTAATTAGTAAGATTCTAATAAGGGCTCGGTATCTCGGATCTTGATTGATTCATCTTAATGGCATGTGCTAGTCTTTAAGGTATGCTTGAGATAGGGCACATCAAATAGGATGCCGGAGAATTATGTTTTGGGGGTCTTGGGATATAGATGTGACTTAAGGAGAAACGTTAGGTTATTTTTATTGACATCGAAAGGTTGGGTTATTTTTAGAAGATAGGGCAAATGTTGGGTTATTTTCATTAAATTTGCCATTTTGTTCTGGCCATGGAATTCCCACCTTACTTTCTGCAACCACCACTTGAAACTCTTCCACCGCTATACACCACCATAAACCACCACCAACCACCCTAGATTATATTATGTAATCTCATTTCCCTTATTTCTTATTTCTTTCTCCTGTTTTTCCTTTATTAACACCTAATGACTAACTAATTATCATTTACTAATTAATTACCCAAAAAGAGACTACATGCGCGAGAAGAGTTAAGAAACAGGAGGGAAAATTTTTATGTACTGCATTTAATTACATGTTGATGGAACTATCAGCAGAATAAATTATTATGAATTTGATTGAAGTTTATGAAAATCCATGATATATGTTTTGGATATTGATGATAAAAGTTGATTAAGGCCGAGGAGGATTGAAAAACTGTGCACTGTTGAAGTATAGTATATAATTAGCATGTTTCCACTCTCTAGTGATGGAAACAATGTTGGATACAGAATCCTTAGACCACAAGCAACAATATTTTCGAATGCAGTCCTGAAATTTGCGTCCAAATCACCAATGACAAGCTCTTTCAACTGAGCCTCAGATAATATACTCCAATCAGCATCTCGCCTATTGGAAGTCATCGCTTTCTGCTTTCTTACAAGCTCATATGAATCTCCTGTTTCAGCAGTCGGCAGCCCAAGGTCAAGGTTTAAAGCATCAGACCAGTCCTGATACACCCTACATAAGGGCCAGGTGGGTGTACACGGCTAGCAGTTATCTCAAATTTCCCAGGCTCCCAGCTGAAAACTCGTAATTTGACCCATCATTTATGGCGATGAGAGCTTGTTTGGGCCCGTTGTAGGAGCATCAGTTGGAAACTTGCCCATGTTGGGTAAATGATTAGGAAATGGTGGTTAGTTAGTTTGTCATCAGGTGTTGATGATTGAAAAATGGAGAAAGAAATAAGAAATAAGGTAAATGGGCATACATAAGATGTTTTAGGGTGGTTGGTGTTGGTCTCCGGTGGTGGAAGGCTTTTTAAGTTGTGGTTGAAGGAAGTAAGGTGGGAATATTTTATTTTCCGATGACTAAGCCTGCCGTGTCCGTCTGCCAACTGACGAGTCCGACCCGGATTTTGTACCCGGATCCGAGTCGTGTCGTGTCGACACCGGTACAGGGGCATAAGTGCCGGGTCCGGGGTAACAGAGGTAATGAGTATGTGGGTTTTATGGTCCTAGGAAGAATGTACCTCATTGCTGACTTGCTGAGAGTGTATAAAGGAAGGAACCAAGGAAAGCAGGTCGCACATTTAGTCTTCAATCACACTCTTTATTGTTCAGGAGTATAAGGAGAATCTCGAAAGTCCTTATTTTTCCTTGCTTTCAAGCGACAAGCTTTCGCCATTGTTATAGATAAGAAATCATTGTTTCCCCGCGGTGAAATCTTCCTTGCTCAAACCTTGAACATTATAGGCCTCCGTAGCTGGTTATAGATAACGTATGGCATTCTCATCCGACAAAATCGTTTGACAACAAACTAATTCTTCTACATGTCGCGGTGGTCTGTTTAGCCTCTTGTGCTACATAAGTGAGTTGTTAGTATGAGCATTCATTTGTGCTTTGGTCCTGTTTGGCTTGAGCCTGCAAAGTTTAGAGGCGGAGTCAAGATTGAGCTTGAAAATTATTGAGTTTGAGCCATTTTGAACTATAGTAAGTCATTATAATCTACTACCACATCTCAACATAGGCCTTGTCCTAACAATCTCGCACCCGTGACCGTAACCCACATCAAACTTGCTCCTATCAGATGATTCTTGTTTTTTGATCTAATGAATGATAACAATTTGTTGCAACAATCTATTGTTTATTGTTATTTGTTCTGATGAATGATAACAATTTCTTGCAGAACAAACTAATGTGTATCAGGGGGGATATGGTGAAGATGTTGTCAGGGATGTGTACAATTCCCAAAGGTATGTTAACATATTTTATTTCTTCTTTCTCAGATTAACATTTTTAATGTTCTGATTCTATGTTATTAGTTCACTATTCAGTTTTTTTTTTTTTTTTTGTCTAAATCGGCTGACAAATGATGGTGATGTTGAATCATCACAACATATGGAAATCTTGTTTACCATTGTAATTCAATCATACATCCGTATTTAAATTTACTTTTTACTGTATGTTTTACTAATTTTGATTTTGAAGCCATTGCTCCTTGACTCCATCACCTTCTTGTCATCTATGTTTTCGGGACTCACTTCGGATGCATGGCCCTCTTAACTTAGAATGTATTTAGAGGGACTGTGCTTCACCTGTTTATTAGAGATATAAGATGTGCTGTTCAAGGAGTTTTTACATTGCTTTTTCTGATTCCGATTTCTTGAGGATTATAATTTTATGCAAGAATTGGTGGAACTGGACTCTAAGAATCACGAACCCCCAGAAACATGATATCTTGTCATCTATAAAGATCCATTGTGCTGCTATGCCTCTCTGTTGGGAAATCAGTGCTATCACACACAAAATGCCGGAGAAGTGTAAGAGGCGATTTTAGAGCCTTTAGGCGTAAGCCTACTTCGCAACACAAATCTACTATAAAATTGGCGTCACAAGTTTTGAAGGATCTTAGATGAAGTAATCTCACACATCACTCACTCTTTGTTGTGGCTACTACTGTCTCAGTACAACTCAAAGCCCCTAACTATAGTACTAAGCTAACTCTAGAGCCTTCTAGGAGTACATGTATCAGAAGTCTCCATACATGCATTTACACAACTAAATGCACGCCCTTTTCATATTCACTAATTTAATTTAAAAAGGAATTCAAGGAGTCTTCAACACTTTTCAATGAGTCAGAACATTAATATGATGCAAACCAAGTTCCAACTAGTACCTTCTGCTATTGGCAAGTTAACACCCACAAGTCGTGGTGGGGGGGGGGATCATATTCTACCCTCAAACTACTCTCTTTTGCTTGTAATAAGGTACTCTCCTACAAATTATTGCAAGTTGCGCCCTTATCCCAAAAATAGGGACAACACCATATGTAGCTAACTCACTAACACGAAGGAGTGCTAATGTTAGCTATAAGTCATTGCGAGGGCTTCTTCTGTGTCATGCAACATCCGTATTATGTCAGTTGCCTTTTATCATGACCAACGACTCCGTCATTACAAACAACTGCGGCAATAATATTACCCTTGAGGCTCCCGCCTATGGCAAGGGTGAGGGAGGTTGGATATATATATTGTAGATTCTTATTTTGGTTCTTTTACAGAAAAACTATAAACTAATACTCTACAACTTACAGCGATGCTTCGAGTTTATTTTAAACCCATTATGTACAGGCCCCTGTCAATTTGGATAGGCACTCATAAGTACCTATTATGTTGTGAGATCCTTGCAAACACGATGATGGAGATTGAGCATGCAGAGTATGTTCGGTATGTTTTTGGAGGTGAGGACTGCAGATCAACAGCTAAAGGAGGCTTAGGCCTTGGACATCTACGTTTAAAGAATATTTCTCTGGTGCAGAATTCTCTATGACATTTTTTTCTTCTTCTTTAAGACCTGATAAGATATGGCACCCAAGTAACTAAGAGCATGAATGGTTTACAGAAGAACTGGTGAGAGAGACACGCACGGGAGCTCGTAACTTATGTATGTCCCCGAAAGTTTGTGTTTGAACATTCATGTTTCTTCTTTCCCCTTTTAAAGAACCCCCTTCATTGAAACCACTCTTATTCCGTTTAAGAAAATTCATATCCACCTTCTATTTTCTTCTTGTAGCAAAGTTTGACCCTGAACAACTATCTTACCTAATCCCTTAAAAAAGATTAACAATTTGATCTCTATCTCTTTACCATCTCTCTCTATTCTCTCCCAGTCATCATCTCCAACCTCCCCTTCACCACTTATCCCATCCTCCAATTGCCGTCGGCTCTTAATGGCAACTCTTCATTCTCTCCTGTGTCCATCTTAACCCGGCAACTGTTACCAACCTATGCTCAATGGTGTTAAGGTATAAAACCATTGTCGGGTCCTCAACCATCAACTTAAGCTTTGGGCTGGAATGGTTTCATACGATGGTATCAAGGGCCTTATCGACCGTGAGGTCTGGATTCAAATTCTGGTAGCCCCTTCGTCTATCAAGTGGATTCGCAAGCGCATGGTATGGGCATGCCAGTGCATTATCTCCACGCATTAAGCCCAAAGGGCATTCGCGTGAGGGGGCGTGTTAAGGTATAAAACCATTGGTTGGGTCCTCAACCATGAGCTTAAAGCTTTTGGTTGGAAATTTTCCGAAACAATTTGCCTTCTTCGTCTATCCGCCATCTGTATTCTTCGATCTCCTTCTCTCAGCCACCAATTGCAATCTTTCATTGTCCTCCTCTGTTTCCGAACTCTTTTCATCTTCTCATCCCACCTCCCATGAAATCCTCCTCCGTCTCCTTGGTCTCCTTCCCTCTCGCTCTGATCCTCTCAGCTTCTCATTCCTCGGTTTTGCCTTTCCTGCTCCTGTGACTTCCTCTGCACTTGACCAGCGATCTCCTGGATCTCCTTGGCCCTCGACCAGCAGTGGCTGGGTTATATGTGGTGACTGTGGAATTTCGCCATTGAGGTGGTGTTGTGTGGTAGTTGAATCTAGATAAATATGAGAGCTTAATAATATGTTAGTATTGTATGTTACTTGTTTGTTGATTAATATATTTCTTAAACTCCGTGCAAAAAAAGAAAAAAAAAACCAAAGGAAGACCGCCTTTTAATAGTACTGAGGTTAGGAGGGGTGAAATTTAGAATGAGGATAGTTTTTAAATTGTGATCTCTTTTATGAAGATGTCTCCTCTGATCTATTCTCTTTTTGATTTGTACGAGGCCTTTGTTTCAGCTTTCTTTAGGTGGTGCACCCCTAAATATCGTGACATTGTCAACCACTCATTAGAACAACACTCTACCTTAAACTGTCATTTAGTAGCTAATGAATCTATCTATATCTATATAATAGGACGTGGCGTAGTGTTAGAGACTATGAAGAAAAAAAAGCCAGGTAGGCGCTTATTTGTCACATCGAAAATGCTCTTGAATTTACTCATTAAAACAACACTCTACCTTAAACTGTCATTTAGTAGCTAATGAATGTAGATATAATTGGACTCCGGGTAAAAGATCTATTATAAAGAGGGAATTAACTAAGGAATCAAGAGACACTAATTTAGTGCTGAAAAACACTAATCAATTAGGAAGATGAAAGGGTGAGTAATAATCACCTAGATTTAATAAGTGTCTTCTGGAGTTCGAGTTCTAGAATAATCTTATCTAGCCTATAAATATATTGCTGTAAAATCACTATTATGCATCAAATAAAAACAACTAAACAATTTTTGATCAACAACTCAATTTGTGCATTTCTACTATTCCCCTTAAACACACACCAACACACGTATATATATGTTAAGTTTGTCAATGAAGGATGAGATTGTCCCGATAAGGTTTGAGTCAAATTTTTAGGCAACTTCTTTCGCTGCAAAGTATTGGAATGAGCTGTTTAACCCTGGGTTGATGTGTTGCTGATTATGATAAATCGTACACTTCCTACTGTTTTTTTTTTTTTTTTGTTACTCCAGGTAATTTGGTGACTAGATTCCGTGTAGCTACCTTGAAAAGACAACATGCACAGGTTGTGGAGATGGAAGTTTGTTTGCAATTAATTTTGCTATTGTTTTTATTTCTTTGTCTATCATTTGCAGTCAAGGTATCTTTGTCAAGTATAGCTAATCTGTTTTGAGTTCTCCACTCAGGCAAGTATTGGACGAGGTAGAGATAAGAGAGTTGCTTGTTGACTATGTCGGTCATCGCTACTGTTGGGGAAGCCGTCCTGCTCGAACATGGAAAATACAAATGGTGGAGGATTGCAATGTTTATGTGGGGACCTTGGATACATTTATGGAGGAACGAGAAATCATTAGAGAAACATTGCCATATCATGGTGGCAAAATAGATGGCAGAGACAATGGGCTTGAACTTGGGATTTGGGAATTGGATCTGAGAACTCAATTTCCTGTTTTATTCATACCAGAAAAGGAAACAACAATTAAAGTTCCGCATACTGAAGCCACTGAGAAGTGCAAAGGTATAAGCTCTGTCTTTGGTTAAAAACTTGTTCATTTTTGTACCCAAGAAGGAATAACTTTGTCATTTCAAAAAAAAAAAAAACGAAGAAGAAGGAATAACTTTGATGCCACCTTAATTGAACTCACTAGGTTGTGATGGTCGAGGGGATATTGTCTGTCATACATGTAATGCTGATCAAGAACTGGGCTTTTACAAAGAAAATCAGATGACTGCATGTCCAACTTGTTATGGAAGGGGTCTATGTGCACATAAAGATGGGTCTGACACTATGTAAGCATTTCATGTTTCCTTCTGTGAGAGTTGTTCTCTTTTTTGGTTTGGTTGGTCCTATAGGTGACCATCTTTGTTACTCATCTTTTACCATTTTGCTTTGGCTTTCCGCACTTTGCATTTGATTCTAATATGTAACCTTTAAAATTTAGAAGTCTCTCAATGTTAAGAGTATAAAATAAGAAGTCCTTGTGCAAGATGGCCAGACCTAATAGTTTGTATGGTAATTCGTGAGTATTAAAATAAAACCATGATTTCGTAGATCGAGTGATGCTAATTGCTAAACACTATACTATTGCATTTTACAAGTTTTAAAACCTTTACATTTTTATCCTAAAACCTGAAAATCATGCCTATTTATCTTAAAAACATAATACTGTGGCACAATGATCCCCTTGGAGGTTTGTGAATCAATAGCTGTCAATCTTTTCTTTTCTTTTTTTCTCTTTCTTTTATTTATTTATTGGTTTTTACGATAATACTTAATTGTAAGAAACCGCCACAAAGGCTGGTTCTGTGCAACAAGCTTTAATCGCTTATGTTTCGCGTTGACAGCTGTGTCAAATGCAATGGCAAAGGCAAGATTCCGTGTGCTACTTGCAACTCTCGTGGATTGATAAAATGCGAAATATGTCAAGGGAGTGGCTTTCTTCTTGCTCGAAGTGTTGCTGTCATCAAATGGTGAGTATGATATTTGTTAAGTTTGAGGAGTATTTTTTGCTATTTCGTTCATGCTGTTTCTTGTGAAGTTCATATGAAACAATTGCGGATCCATAATTGGTTCTTGAAATAATCTGCTGTCAGTTGACAATTATTTAAACAATGATTTGTAGTCGGCTAATAACAACAAACAACCACAAACAAGCCTTCTTAATGTCAACTTTGATGGGACATGTAAGAGAAATTTGCTGTCAACTATACCCCTTCACCAGTTCTTGAATCAGCATTGAGTTTTTAAAAATTGTGTAAAAGCATATTGCTCAGGCCCAACCATTTATCACTTTTCCTTTCCTTGTGGCTGAGATCTTACTAATAGTCTTTTATATTGTAGTACAACATGAAATGGGGCTAAAATCAGTAACTGAATTAGGTACAGAAATTTCTGGGATAAGAGAATACGTTTTCGAATGAATCTCTTTAATTGTCTTGCCTGAGCTAATAAAGCTGTGCACTGCTCCACAACACTCCTCCGTTATGGTGCTTCAAGTTGTTTCAAAGAAGCCATGTAAGACCATCTAAGAGAAATTTGCTGTCAACTATACCCCTTCACCAGTTCTTGAATCAGCATTGAGTTGTTAAAAATTGTGTAAAAGCATATTGCTCAGGCCCAACCATTTATCACTTTTCCCATCCTTGTGGCTGAGATCTTACTAATAGTCTTTTATATTGTAGTACAACATGAAATGGGGCTAAAATCAGTTTCTGAATAAGGTACATAAATTTCTGAGATAAGAGAATACGTTTTCGAATGAATCTCTTTAAGTGTCTTGCCTGAGCTAATAAAGCTGTGCACTGCTCCACAACACTCCTCCGTTATGGAGCTTCAAGCTGCTTCGAAGAAGCCATGTAAGACCATCAGGGCCTGGACTCTTCTTCTCACCTATAGAGAAAAGAGCACTTTTAATTTCATCAGTTGTAATAGTGTTAATGAGCAATTAATGCCTATTTGAGAGGATAGGTCCTCGGATATAATTTGCATTATCAAATTGTTGAGCTTTTTCACTTTTGAGTATCGGAGAAAAACCATCAGCAATATAAGAATAATTCCCACATAACTAGCCTTGAGTGTTGAGGACTTCCCTGATGGTGTTACAGTTTCTCCCGGGCCCTTTGGGTGGAACCTTGGTAGTAAGCAAAATTCCCATCAGCCATCTTAATATTAGTCAATTCTGCACGGTGAAAAAGGGCACTCGCGTAACTTTTCCTTTAAACCAACTTCCTCAATTTGTAATGTGTAAGTTCCTGGGGAGATAGCCGTCATTTCCTTTGGCAATCATAGAGTGCGTTTTTTGCTTGCTGGACTCAATTTGCTCGAGCAGTATTCTGATCATTTCTTTTTTTGGTCGATGAAGTTAAGTACCTAGTAAGTAGATTTTACATCCCACGAACTACAACGACTAGTAATACTATGGCTCTATTTCACAGCAATCCTAATGTTATGCTCCTTAGGATGTGGAGAACTGACTCCACAATTTTTGGAGCACACATTGGCAGACCCCTTTGCTTCGAAAGTCCTCATTAATCTTCATGGAGCACCTCTTCGCGTATCCTTGTGAAGCCTTCTCTTCACTTTGCGGCGTACTTCCTTCACCACTTTGTTGATGCCTTTTACCCCGTCTTGTTTTTATTTCTTATTTTTTCCGGAGCATTATTCTCCCCAATTTGATACAGCCTTTTTCTCTAGCCCACTGTACATGATGCACATGGGCACCATTCTGCTAGTCTCATCTTTTCCATCATCCCATTTGGAATAGGACCTGGCTACTTAAGAGGAATGGGTTGCATGCCTATCGTGTCTCCTCAAGAGTCATATAAAGTTCTTTTGCAGCTTTGTAATTTTTCCCCATTTTGTCTGATCAGTGAGATGGTGACCATAATAAAACATCAATTTTTGTGTACGATTTGGGTTTGTCCACATTATGGTATGGTTTTAATCTGGATATCTAATACATGCAATTTAAGGACAAAGTATATATATAGTGAAGGTTAAATATAATAAATTGACAGTATGGAATAAGGACAACATTTATCAGTTATGACACAAGGGGCATTCAGTTGCCCCTTTGCAATCCTCTAGTTTTAGGACTGTAAATTTCAATGTACATACGCTGACTTTAGGATTTGTTTTCTTCAGGAAGACACTCTCAACACGAAAAGTAAGCGCAAGAAGAGCAGGGTCTGTTCCCGATGAGGTCTTCCATAGAGCTCAAGGAGAACAATTGTGCAATGTACAAGCTCATCAGTGCACCCCAGCCTTTTTTGCTGATTCCTATTTCCTGAACAAATTTTCTTCAGAGGTCATTGCAGATAGGGCACCTGTTCCTCCGACTGCGAGGGTCATATGTGAGCGGCACACAATATTTGTTGTACCAGTGACACGAATCACCATGTCTTATGGTAGCCGGTCATTTAGTTTCTATATTATTGGTTTCAGCCGAGAGGTTTATTTGAAAGATGACTATCCGGGTCAGTTATGCTGGGGACTGTGCCCTTGCTTGGAGTGGTTAAAATTATAGGTTTGAGTAATGTATGTAAAGCTATTATCTTCTACGTACTTGGATGATAATAATTCATTTACATGTGCCTGGTTTTGAATTATATTTTTTAACCGACTCTGTATCAATTATTCACACAGATGAAAGTGAACGATTTTTTTGAATTAGTGCTCACAAAAAAAAAAGTTAAACAAAATAGGTTGGAAGAAAACATATTTAACCACAAATTATTGACAAATTCTTGTATGAGACGGTCTCAGAGGTGAGACGGGTCCATTAACATTTTAACCCAATAGTAATATATCATTTTTTAAATAATTAAAAAGAAAAAAAGAAATCATCTTTTCTTTTCCCACGTCATTTTTAGGCCCAATAGTTTTATTCAAATGAAAATAAAATCAAACCCAACTCTCATTCACTCTCCTCCCCCTTCCCTCTCCTTGAGACCCGACCCACCCTAGCCCCGCCAATGCCCTGCCGTCCTTGCTTCCGGCGCCAGCAATACCATGTCGGTGACGTCAACTTCCTGACAAACATGCGTCGTCAATTTCGCCTATACACCCATTTCCCGAGCCTCCTCAAGACGTTACGATCCCTTTGTTCTCTCTCCTCACCCCGCGGACAACCGAACCCATCCCATTTCACGAAACTCATCCTCTCGAACATGATCGAGTTTCCCATAGACGCCGGAGACGCCGAGTGTGGCTGGAAAGGAAGAAAAAACGAGGAGAGAGAAGAAAGAAAGAAAGAAGAAAGGAACGAGGAGATCAGGATGCAGTGGCATGTAATACACTTAGGGAAATAATTCCGGAAATGTAAAACAATTAGCTGGCAAATTAACAGAAAAGCTTGTGGGAGAAGGAAAAGCTTTTGTATTAACTTGCACAACAATCATCACAAATTGTAATGACTGCTGAAAGATTACAAAATTGAAGCTTAAAGGAGAAGTTTGTGAATAATAAATGAGATAAGATTACAATGACATACTAAGTCCTTATTTATAGTAGAGCTTAAACTGATTTGCCAGCTAATCATTCCCGCCAGCAGGACCACTTGCAAAGTTTGTTACAGTCCATCCTCCTTCAATTGAAGCTTGACCTCAAGCTTAGACTGGAAAATCAGGGAATTTTTCCATGAAAATTGAATGCTGTAGATAACTCCCATGTTGCATCCTCCTCATTGCTATTTGACCAATGCACTAGAAAGTAGACCACAGCAGCATTATTCTTCTTGACCATCTTCCTGTTCAGAATGGCTATGGGTTCTGCTCTCAGCTGCAAATTATCATCCAAAACTGGCACAGAGCTGATTATAGGAGGGGGACCATGATGCTTTTTCAGCTGTGACACATGGAACACATGGTGGATCTTGGACAGTACTGGGAGCTCTAATTTATAGGCCACCTTCCCCACCCTAGCATATATAGTGAAAGGACCAAAATACCTGGGTGCTAGTTTCTGATATTGCCTATAAACAACTGAATGCTGCCTATAAGGTCGTAGATTCACATAAACCAACTCACCCTCTGCAAATTTCACCTCAGTCCTGTGTTTATCACTTTGCATTTTCATCCTGTCTTGTGCTCCTTTCAGATGAAACTTGAGCATTTGGATGCACTCCTCCCTGGCTTGCAAGCTCCTATCAACTTCTGCCACTGGGCTATCTCCTATTATGTATGGAATGTGCAGGTTAGGGCTTTGTCCATAGACCACTTGGAAGGGAGTAGTGTTGATTGCAGAGTGGAAATTGGTGTTGTACCACCACTCAGCCAGTGGTAACCATTTTGCCCAATCCTTGGGTCTCTCCCCAGTCATGCATCTCAAGTAAGTCTCTAAGCATTTGTTGACAATCTCTGACTGCCCATCAGTTTGGGGGTGGTAAGCTGTAGACATCAGCAATTGCACTCCCTGCAACTTAAAGAACTCCTGCCAAGACTAGCTCATAAAGACCTTGTCCCTGTCACTCACTATGGTCTTGGGTGTACCATGAAGTTTAAAGTCCTAATCCATATAAACCTTGGCCACATCTGATGCCTTAAATGGGTGGGCTAGAGGTAAGAAGTGAGCATATTTGCTTAGTCTGTCCACCACTACTAGGATAGTGTCTCTTCCTTGTGACTTCGGCAGCCCTTCAATGAAATCCATGGAGATGTCAGTCCAAATAGCATCTGGAATAGGCAAGGGTTGCAGTAGCCCTGCAGGTGACTGTAGTAATGCTTTGTTTTGCTAGCATATCTTGCATTTTCTCACCCAATTCCTTATATCTTTCTACATATTCTTCCAGTAAAACAGCCCATACATCCTCTTATATGTGGCATGCACTCCAGAATGTCCACCAAAAGATGAGTCATGCATCATAGCACATATTTCCAACCTCAGATTCTCATCAGCTCCCACTGCCAACCTTCCCTTCTTGGTCAGCTGTCCATTGGTGTATTTGAACTTGCCGTCAGGTAGTGATCAACTCTGTAGCTCCTGAATGAGTTGAGTCTGTTCAGGATCCTGCCAACTGAGCCTAATCCTCTCCATTAGATCAGTCCTGATTTGGGTTACCAGGTAATTCAGCACCTGTAATTCTGGATAGAGCATCTGCCACCACGTTCTCCTTACCCTTCCTATATATCACCTCAAAGTCCAATCCAAAGAGCTTGGGAAGGCATTTACTCTAGAACGCATTAGTAATTTTCTGCTCCAACACATACTTCAAACTGAAATGATCAGTTTTGATAAAAAAATGCTATCCAATCAAGTAAGGTCTCCATTTCTCAACTGCCATTATTACTGCAAGAAGCTCTTTTTCATATGTGGAGAGACTCTTGTTCCTGTCACACAATGCCTTGCTGATGAAAGCAATAGGGTGATTTTTTTGTGACAGGACATCTCCTATTCCAATGTCTGAAGCATCTGTCTCTACCTCAAATTGAGAGTTGAAATCAGGTAGGGCTAGTACAGGTGCCTGACTCATAGCTTTCTTCAACCTTTCAAATGCCTCCTCAGCTTCAGAATCCCATATAAACCCATTTTTTCTCAGTAAATTTGTTAGTGGCTTGCTAATAATCCCATACCCCTGAATGAACTTCCTGTAGTATCGTGTCAGTCCCAAAAATCCCCTCAGCTCCTTGACATTTTTGGGTGTTGGCCAGGCTGTCATTGCTTGTATCTTACTAGGGTCTGTTGCTACCCCTGCTGCCGATATGATATGGCCCAAATACTCCACACCCTGCACTCCAAATGAGCATTTGCTCATCTTTGCAAACAGCTGGTGTTCCCTAAGTTTTTCCAGTGTCAGCCTCAAATGTTGAGCATGCTCAGTCACATTAGGGCTATACACCAGGATGTCGTCAAAGAATACCAAGATAAATTTCCTCAAATAAGGGCTGAAGACTGAATTCATAAGACTCTGAAAGGTGGATGGTGCATTTGTCAAGCCAAAGGGCATTACCACAAACTCATAATGGCCCTCATGAGTCCTGAAAGCTGTCTTCTGAACATCGTCTGTCTTCATCCTTATTTGCCGGATCTCAAATCAATCTTTGAGAATATGCAAGACCCATGTGATTCATCCAATAACTCATCAATTACAGGTATTGGAAACTTATCCTTCACTGTGTGTTTGTTCAGCTCTCTGTAATCAACACACAACCTCCATGATCCATCCTTCTTTTTCACCATGACAATGGGGGAAGAAAATGGGCTTTGACTATGTCTAACCACACCAGCCTCCAACATTTCCTGAGTGATCTGCTCAATGACATTCTTTTGGACTACATGATACCTGTATGGTCTAACATTAATTGGAGCTGTGTCTGGATTCAGATGAATCTGATGATCATGAGGCCTGTGAGGGGGTAGCTCTTTTGGTTTAGTAAAAATGTCATCAATTTCCTGCAACACTTGGTTGATTTCCCAGGGAATGTCAGGTGGATTTTTCGTGTAGTTTCCCACTTGCTCAGACTCCACAGGTCGAACCTGAAAAGCAAAAAGTTGACCCATACTGTACTTTTGACCATTTTCTATCCAAGCTACTAATTTCTTCCCTGACATCCATTGTAGTCCACCCTTAGTCATGCCCCTGAGTACCACTTTCTTGCCCTTGTGCATAAAATCCATCCTTAACTTGTCAAAATCCCAGACTACATGCCCTAATGAAGCTAGCCACTGTACCCCAAGCACCATTTCACAGCCTCCTAGTGGCACAATCATGGCATCAATGCTAAATGCTTCCCCATGTAACTGACATATGAGCCCTTTACAGACCTTAGAAGTAACTATGGTGTCCCCATTAGCCACAGACACTTCCATAGGATAGGTAGAGCCTACCTTGCATCCCAACTTCTTGGCAACACCCTCATCCAAGAAGTTGTGTGTGCTACCAGAGTCTATCAAAATGTGTATACTCTGAGACTTAACCTTCCCATTAACCCTCATGGTCTGTATGAATTTTGCCCTGCAATAGCATTTAGTGAAATGACAGGCTGATCTCCATTATTTGACCCAGCCTGTGCCTCCTGTTCTCCCAACAGATCACTAATCAGCTCCTGGTCTGCTGTGATTTCAGGCTCTCCTTCCACTTCCTCCTCCTCCAACGGAACAAGTACCATATTATATAATCTACTCTTGCACCTATGACCAGGAGTATAGGGTTCATCACACTGAAAACATAGGTTTGTCTTCCTTTTCTCCTCTACTTCTGCAAGAGTTAGCTTCTTATAAGGTGTGTTTTGTCTCTGGTTTACAGGGTTTGTTTTCTAAAATGGTTGTATGAACCTGGTGTTGTTGTTATTTAGGTACCCAGACCCTGACCATCTCTTGTTACCACCATTTTGGTCAGTGTTTTGCCCAACAAACCTGGTAGGAGGTCTGTCTAACACTGGCTTGCTCAACTTCTTAGTGGCAGCCAAAGTTTCCTCCTGAAACCTGGCATACTCTACAGCTGCAGAGATATTTGCAGGCTTGAATGCCTTCACAAAGGACTTAATCTCTAGTTTCAAGCCAGCTACAAAGCTATCTAGGAAATGAGAATCAGGGATCAATGGGTTTCTCCTCAGCATTAACCCTCTCAAATTCTCAAACTGGTCCAAGTATTCCTCAATGCTACCAGTTTTCTGCAATCTATTAAACTCCTCTACCACATTCGCATCCAAATTTTCCTTAAACCTCGTACACAAATCCATAACAAACTCATTCCAGCTAGCATTTGGTTTCACACTCTTATAACTATGGGCCCATGACTCCGCTTTTCCCACCATATACAATGAAGCAAGTTTCATTTTCTGATTTTCCCCAATTTTGCACAAATCAAAGTAATTTCCATACTTTATCACCCAATTTCGAGGATTAGCACCATTAAAAGTGGGAAATTCAACCTTAAGAGAGAAGTTGAGGGTTCTGTTACCTTCTCCTCCGTCGTTGTTATGCCGAGGAGTCTCGTTTTCCGGTCTGAGCGACAACCTTGTCAACAACTTGCGCAACTGATCACCCAGGTTACTCGTTTGTTGTTGTTGTTGTTGTTGTTGTTGTTGTTGTTGTTGCTGAAATTCCCTCTTCTGAGCTTGCAATTGCTGCTCGATAGTCCCCAATTTGTCCTCCATTTGAGTCGATAGTTGAGCTATGGTTAATCGTGCCAGTGTTCGTGTGAAGAAACAATGTTTTTCGGCGGAAAATGTTTACGGTTTTTTGTGGTTTACTGGAAATTTGTAGCTTATTTCACACTCTAACTTTGTTTTTTCCGAAAGAGGATGAAATTATGAAGAAGATGGTATAGTTTGTAAAGGAAAAAGTTATCTGGGTATTGAAACGAAAAATGGCGGCAAAGCTTCACGTTGAAGCTTTAATGGCGGAACGATGGTGAAGATGAATGTGGGCAGCAAAATAAAGGATATTCAGGACCTGAAAGGGTCTCTGATACCACTTGTAATACACTTAGGGAAATAATTCCGGAAATGTAAAACAATTGGTTGGCAAATTAACAGAAAAGCTTGTGGGAGAAGGAAAAGCTTTTGTATTAACTTGCACAACAATCATCACAAATTGTAATGACTGCTGAAAGATTACAGAAGCTTGAAGGAGAAGTTTGTGAATAATAAATCAGATAAGATTACAATGACATGCTAAGTCGTTATTTATAGTACAGCTAAAACTGATTTGCAAGCTAATCATTCCCGCCAGCAGTATGGTTTGAAATGACGTTTGGTTTACTTATATCTCACCATCCTAACACATATAATCGTCCTAGTTTCATTAGAATTCAAAAATAAGCTTAGAATCAAAGAATAAGCTTAAAAGTAGAAAAGAAGCATGCAGAGTTCGTTTTACAAGTTTGATTGAAATGTATGAATGTTGTGCAATAAGTATGGTTGGAAATGACGTTTGGTTTACTTATGACAATCCTAACACATATAATCGTCTTAATTTCATTAGCATTCCAAAATAAACTTAGAATCAAAGAATAAACTTAAAAGTAGAATAAAAGCATGCACAGTTCGTTTTACAACTTTGATTGAAATGTATGAATGTTGTGCAATAATGAGTGTGGTTAAAAATGACATTTGGTTTACTTATATGACAATCCTAACACACATAATCGTCTTAGTTTAATTATAATTCCAAAATAAGCTTAGAACCAAAGAATAATCTTAAAGTAGACTAGAAGCTTGTACAGTTCGTTATACAAGTTTGATTGAAATATATGAATGTTGTGCAATGAGTATGGTTAAAAATGACCTTTAGTTTACTTCTATGCCAATCCTAACACATATAATCTTCCTAGTTTCATTAGAATTAAAAAATAAGCTTAAGATCAAAGAATAAGCTTAAAAGTAGAATAGAAGGATGCATAGTTCGTTTTACAAGTTTGGTTGAAATGTATTAATGTTGTACAATAAGTGTGGTTATAAATGACATTTGGCTTACTTATATGACAACACTAACAAATATAATCGTCTTAGTTTTATTAGAAATCAAAAATAAGCTTAGAATAAAAAATTAAGCATAAAAGTAGAAGAGAACCATGCATAGGTCGTTTCACAAGTTGATTGAAATGTATGAGTGTTGTGCAATGAGTGTGTTTGGAAATGACATTTGCCTTACTTATAAAACAATTTTAACACATATAATTATATAATCGTCTTTTTTCATTAGAATTCAAAACTAAGCTTAGAATAAAGGAATAAGCTTAAAAGTATAAAAGAAACATGCAGAATTTGTTTTACTAGTTTGATTGAAATGTATGAATGTTGTGCAATAAGTGTGGTTAGAAATGGCATTTGGTTTAATTATATGACAATCCTAACACATGTAATGGTGTTAGTTTCATTAGAACTTAAAAATATGCTTAGAATCAAAGAATAAGCTTAAAAGTAGAATAGAGGCATACATAGTTCGTTTAATAAGTTTCATTGAAATGTATGAATGTTGTGAAATGAGTGTGGTTTGAAATGAAATTTTGTTTTCTTATATGACAAACCTACCACATATAATCGTCTTATTTTCATTAGAATTCAAAAATAAGCTTATAGTCAAAGAATAAGATAAAAGTGGAATAGAATCATTCACAATTCGTTTTACAAGTTTAATTGAAATTTATGAACGTTGTGCAATGAGTGTGGTTAGAAATGACATTTGGTTTACTTATATGACAATCCTTTTTCTTTTTAAACGAACTTATATGACTATCCTAGTACATATAATTGTCTTAGTTTCATTAGAATTCGAAAATAAGCTTAGAAATAAAGAATAAGCTTAAAAGTAGAAAAGAAGCATACACAGTTCATTTTACAACTTTGATTGAAATGTATGAATGTTGTGCAATAATGAGTGTGGTTAGACATGACATTTGGTTTACTTATATGACAATCCAAACACATAAAATCGTCTTAGTTTAATTGAATTGCAAAATAAGCTTAGAATCAAAGAATAAGTTTAAAAGTAAAATATAGAATCATGCATAGTTCATTTTACAAGTTTGATTCAAACGTATGAATGTTGCAGAATGAGTGTGGTTAGAAATGACATTTGGTTTCCTTATATGACAATCCTAACACGTATAATAGTCTTGGTTTCATTAGAATTCAAAAATAAACTTAGAATCAAAGAATAAGCTTAACAGTAGAATAGAAGCATGCACAGTTCGTTTTACATGTTTGATTCAATTGTATGAATGTTGTGGAATGAGTGTGGTTAGAAATGACATTTGGTTTACTTATATGACATTCCTAACACATATTATCGTCTTGGTTACATTGGAATTCAAAAATAAGCTTAGAATCATAGAATAAGCTTAAAAGTAAAATAGAAGCATGTACAGTTCGTTTTACAAGTTTAATTCCAATGTATGAATGTTGTGGAATGAGTGTGGTTAGAAATGACATTTGGTTTACTTATATGGCAAACCTAAGACATATAATTTTCTTAGTGTCATTAGAATTCAAATATAGCTTAGAATCAAAGAATAAACATAAAATTAGATAAGAATAGAAGCATGCACAATTCGTTTTACAAATTCGATTGAAATGTATGAATGTTGTCCAATGAGTGCGGATAGAAATGACATTTGGTTTGCTTATATGAAAACACTAACACATATATCGCTTAGTTTTATTAGAATTCAAAATAAGCTTAGAATCAAAGAATAAGCGTAACACCAAAATAAAAGCATGCACAGTTCGTTTTACAAGTGTGATTGAAATGTATGAATGTCGTGCAATGAGTATGCTTAAAAATGAGATTTGGTTATTTACATGACAATTCTAACACACATAATCATTGGTTATTTACATGACAATTCTAACACACATAATCATATTAGTTTCATTAGAATTCAAAAATAAGTTTAAAATCGAAGAATAAGCTTAAAAGTGCAATAGAAGCATGCACAGTTCGTGTTACAAGTTTGACTAAAATGTATGAATGTTGTGCAATGAGTGTGGTTAGAAATGACATTTCGTTTACTTATATGACAATCCTAACACATATAATTATCTTAGTTTCATTAGAATTCAAAAATAAGAACACATATAATCGTCTTAGTTTCATTACAATTCAAAAATAAGCTTTAAGGCAAAGAATAAGATAAAAGTAGAATAGAAGTATGTACAGTTCGTTTTAAAAGTTTGATTAAAATGTAGGAATGTTGTGGATGAGTGTGGTTAGAAATGACATTTGGTTTACTTATATGACAAACCTAACACATATAATCGTCTTAGTTTCATTAGCATTTAAAAATAAGCTTAGAATTAAAGAATAAGCTTAAAAGTAGAATAGAAGCATGCACAGTTCGTTTTACAAGTTTGATTCAAATGTTTGAATGTTGTGGAATGAGTGTGGTGAGAAATAACATTTGGTTTTCTTATATGATGAACGTAACACATATAATCGTTTTGGTTTCATTAAATTTCAAAAAATAAGCTTACAATCAAAGAATAAGCTTAAAAGTAGAATAAAAGCATGCACACTTCGTTTTACAAGTTTGATTCTAATGTATGAATGTTGTGGAATGAGTGTGGTTAGAAATGACATTTTGTTTACTTATTTGATAAAAATAACACATATAATCGTCTTGGTTTCATTAAAAATAAAAAATAGGCTTACAATCAAAGAAAAAGCTTAAAAGTAGAATAAAAGCATGCATACTTCGATTTACAAGTTATATTCTAATGTAAAAATGTTATGGAATGGTGGGGTTAGAAATTACATTTGGTGTACTTATATGGCAAACCTAACACATATAATCGTCTTAGTTTCATTAGAATTCAAAAATCAGCTTAGAACAACATAATAAGCTTAAAAGGAGAATAGAAGCTTGCACAGTTTCATTTTACAAACATGATTCAAATGTATGAATGTTGTGGAATGAGTGTGGTTAGAATTGACATTTGGTTTACTTATATGACAATCTTAACACATATAATCCTCTTGGTTTCATTAAATTTGTAAAGTAAGCTTACAATTTAAAAATAAACTTAAAAGTAGATCAGAAGGATACACAGTTTGTTTTTCAATTTGATTCTAATGTATGAATGTTGTGGAATGAGTGTGGTTAAAAATAACAGTTGGTTTACTGATATGACAATTCTAACACATATAATCGTTTTAGTTTCATCAGAATTGAAATATAAGCTTTGAATCAAATAATACGCTTAAAAGTAGAACAGAAGGATGCACTGTTCGTTTTACAATTTTGATTCAAAGGTATGAATGTTGTGGAATGAGTGTGGTTACAAATGATAGTTGGTTTACTTATATGACATTTCTTTCACATCTAATCGTCTTAGTTTCATTAGAATTCAAAAATAAGCTTTGATTCAAAGAATAAGGTTAAAAGCAGTTAGAAAGCAAGCACAGTTCGTTCTACAAGTTTGATTCAAATTTATGAATGTTATGGAATGAATATGGTTAGAAATGGCATTTTGGTTTTCCTTATATGACAAACCTAAAACATATCATCGTCTTAATTTCATTCGAATTGAAAAATATGCTTAGAATCAAAGAATAAGCTCAAAAGTAGAATACAAGAATGCAAAGTTTGTTTTACAAGTTTGAGTCAAATGTATGAATGTTGTGGAATAAGTGTTGTTAGAAATGACATTTGGTTTAGTTATATGACAAAGCTAACACATATTATCGTCTTAGTTACATTAGAATTTAAAAACAAGCTTAGAATCAAAGAATAAGGTTAAAAGTAGAATATAATCATGCACAGTTCGTTTTACAAATTTGATTCAAATGTATTAATGTTGTTGAATGAGTGTGGTTAGAAATGACATTTGGTTTGCTTATATGACAATCCAAACACATATAATCGTCTTGGTTTCATTAGAAATCAAAAATTAGCTTAAAATCTAAGACTAAGCTTAAAAGTAGAATAGAAGCATGCACATTTCGTTTTACAAGTTTGATTCAAATGTTTGAATGTTGTGGAATGAGTGTGGTTAGAAGTGACATTTGGTTTACTTATATGATGAACGTAACACATATAATCGTCTTGGTTTCATTAAAATTCAAAAATAAGCTTTGAATCAAAGAATAAGCTTAAAAGTAGAATAAAAGCATGCATAGTTCGTATTACAAGTTTGATTCTAATGTATGAATGGTGTGGAATGAGTGTGGTTAGAAATGACATTTGGTTTACTTGTATGACAAATCTTACACATATAACCGTCTTAGTTTCATTAGAATTCAAAAATCAGCTTAGAATAAAAGAATAAGCTTAAAAGTAGAATAGAAGCTTGCACAGTTCATTTTACAAACATGATTCAAATATATGTTGTGGAATGAGTGTGGTATGAAATGACATTTGGTTTACTTATATGGCAACCCTAACACATATAATCGTCTTAGCGTCTTTAGGATTCAAAAATATGCTTTGAATCAAAGAATAAGCTTAAAAGTAGAATAAAATCATGCACACTTCGTTTTACAAGTTTGTTTCAAATGTATGAATGTTGTGGAATGAGTGTGGTTAGAAATGACTTTTGGTTTACTTGTATGACAAACCTAACACATATAATCGTCTTAGTTTCATTAGAATTCAAAAATAAGATTAGAATAAAAGAATAAGCTTAAAAGTGGAATAGAATCTTGCACAGTTCATTTTACAAATATGATCCAAATGTATGAATGTTGTGGATTGAGTTTGGTTAAAAATGACATTTGGTTTACTTATATGACAATCCTAACACATATAATCGTCTTGGTTTCATTAAAATTGTAAAATAAGTTTACAATTAAAGAATAAACTTAAAAGTAGAACAGAAGGATGCACAGTTCGTTTTACAATTTTGATTCAAATGTATTAATGTTGTTGAATGAGTGTGGTTAGAAATGATGGTTTGCTTATATGACAATCCCAACACATATAACCGTCTTGGTTTTATTAGAAATAAAAAATTAGGTTAGAATCTAAGACTAAGCTTAAAAGTAGAATAGAAGCATGCATAGCACAGTTCGTTTTACAAGTTTGATTCAAATGTATGAATGTTGTGGAATGAGTGTGGTTAGAAATAACATTTGGTTTACTTATATGATAAAAATAACACATATAATCGTCTTAGTTACATTAGAATTTAAAAACAAGCTTAGAATCAAAGAATAAGGTTAAAAGTAGAATAGAATCATGCACTGTTCGTTTTACAAATTTGATTCAAATGTATTAATGTTGTTGAATGAGTGTGGTTAGAAATGACATTTGGTTTGCATATATGACAATCCAAACACATATAATCGTCTTGGTTTCATTAGAAATAAAAAATTAGCTTAGAATCTAAGACTAAGCTTAAAAGTAGAATAGAAGCATGCACAGTTCGTTTTACAAGTTTGATTCAAATGTTTGAATGTTATGAAATGAGTGTGGTTAGAAGTGACATTTGGTTTACTTATATGATGAACGTAACACATATAATCGTCTTGGTTTCATTAAAATTCAAAAATAAGCTTTGAATCAAAGAACAAGATTAAAAGTTTAATAAAAGCGTGCACAGTTCGTTTTACAAGTTTGATTCTAATGTATGAATGTCGTGGAATGAGTGTGGTTAGAAATGACATTTGGTTTACTTGTATGACAAATCTAACACATATAATCAACTTAGTTTCATTAGAATTCAAAAATCAGGTTAGAATAAAAGAATAAGCTTAAAAGTATAATGGAAGCTTGCATAGTTCATTTTACAAACATGATTCAAATGTATGAATGTTGTGGAATGAGTGTGGTTAGAAAAGACATTTGTTTTAATTATAAGACAAATCTAACACATCTAATCGTCTTAGTTTCATTAGAATTCAAAAATAAGCTTAGAATCAAATAATAAGGTTAAAAGTAGAATAGAATTATGCACAGTTCGTTTTAAAAGTTTGATTCAAATATATGAATGTTGTAGAATGAGTGCGGTATGAAATGACATTTGGTTTAATTATATGGCAACCCTAACACATATAATCGTCTTAGCGTCTTTAGGATTCAAAAATATGCTTTGAATCAAAGAATAAGCTTAAAAGTAGAATAAAATCATGCACACTTCGTTTTACAAGTTTGTTTCAAATGTATGAATGTTGTGGAATGAGTGTGGTTAGAAATGACTTTTTGTTTACTTGTATGACAAACCTAACACATATAATCGTCTTAGTTTCATTAGAATTCAAAAATAAGCTTAGAATAAAAGAATAAGCTTAAAAGTAAAATAGAATCTTGCACAGTTCATTTTACAAATATGATTCAAATGTATGAATGTTGTAGAATGAGTGTGGTTAAAAATGACATTTGGTTTACTTATATGACAATCGTAACACATATAATCGTCTTGGTTTCATTAAAATAGTAAAATAAGCTTACAATTAAAGAATAAACTTAAAAGTTAAACAAAAGGATACACAGTTTGTTTTACAATTTTGATTCAAATTTATTAATGTTGTTGAATGAGTGTGGTTAGAAATGACATTTGGTTTGCTTATATGACTATCCAAACACATATATTCGTCTTGGTTTCATTAGAAATCAAAAATTAGCTTAGAATCTAAGACTAAGTTTAAAAGTAGAATAGAAGCATGCATTGCACAGTTCGTTTTACAAGTTTGATTCAAATGTTTGAATGTTGTGGAATGAGTGTGGTTAGAAGTGACATTTGGTTTACTTATATGATGAACGTAACACATATAATCGTCTTGGTTTCATTAAAATTCGAAAATAAGCTTGCAATCAAAGAATAAGCTTAAAAGTTGAATAAAAGCATGCACACTTCGTTTTACAAGTTTTATTCAAATGTATGAATGTTGTGGAATGATTGTGGTTAGAAATGACATTTGATTTACTTATATGATAAAAATAACACATATAATCGTCTTCGTTTCTTTAAAATTAAAAAAATAAGCTTACAATCAAAGAAAAAGCTTAAACGTAGAATAAAAGCATGCACACTTCGATTTACAAGTTTGATTCAAATGTAAAAATGTTGTGGAATGGCGGGGTTAGAAATGACATTTGGGTTACTTATATGGCAAACTTAACACACATAATCGTCTTAGTGTCATTAGGATTCAAAAAAAAGCTTTGAATAAAAGATTAAGCTCAAAAGTAGAATAGAATCATGCAGAGTTCGTTTTACAAGTTTGATTGAAATGTATGAATGTTGTGGAATGAGTGAGGTTAGAAATGACATTTGGTTTACTTATATGACAACCCTAACACATATAATCGTCTTAGTTTCATTAGAGTTCAAAAATAAACTTTGAATTAAAGAATAAGCATAAAAGTAGAATAAAAGCATGCACAGTTCGTTTTACAAGTTTGATTCTAATGTATGAATGTTGTGGAATGAATGTGGTTAGAAATGACATTTGGTTTACTTGTATGACAAATCTAACACATATAAACGTCTTAGTTTCATTAGTATTCAAAAATCAGATTAGAATAAAAGAATAAACTTAAAAGTAGAATGGAAGCTTGCACAGTTCATTTTACAAACATGATTCAAATGTATGAATGTTGTGGAATGAGTGGTTAGAAATGACATTTGGTTTAATTATAAGACAAATCTAACACATCTAATCGTTTTAGTTTCATTAGAATTCAAAAATAAGCTTAGAATCAAAGAATAAGGTTAAAAGTAGAATAGAATTATGCACAGTTCGTTTTACTAGTTTGATTCAAATATATGAATGTTGTGGAATGAGTGTGGTATGAAATGACATTTGGTTTAATTATATGGCAACCCTAACACATATAATCGTCTTAGTGTCTTTAGGATTCAAAAATATGCTTTGTATCAAAGAATAAGCTTGTCTTCTGATTGAAATTTCACCGTCTTTTTCATTAAGGATGTCATTGGCGTTGGTATTTTCGAAAAGTCTTTCACAAATCGCCTATAGTATCCAGCTAGACCCAAGAAACTCCTAATCTCCGTGACATTTTTCGGAGTTGGCTAATTCGCCACAGCCTCAATCTTAGTAGGATCCACCTACACACCATCCCTAGATACAATGTGTCCCAAAAACGCAACTTGCTCTAACCAGAACTCACTTTTGGAAAGCTTGGCATATAACTGATTATCCCGAAGGGTTTGCAAAACAATTCTCAAATGCTGCTCGTGCTCCTCCATATCCTTAGAGTACACCAATATGTTATCAATAAACACAACCACAAACTTATCCAAGTATGGTCTAAAGATACGGTTCATCAAATCCATAAAAACTGCCGGGGCATTAGTTAATCCAAAAGGCATTACGGTGAACTCATAATGGCCATATCGGGTTCGAAACGCCGTTTTAGGAACATCTCCATCTGCAATCCGTAACTGGTGATACCCCGACCTCAAATCGATTTTAGAGAATACACCAGCCCCCTTAAATTGATCAAACAAGTCATCAATCCTAGGTAGAGGGTATTTGTTCTTAACGGTCACATTATTCAACTCCCAATAGTCAATGCACAACCTTAGAGTCCCATCTTTCTTTTTGACGAATAGAACAGGTGCTCCCCAAGGCGAGACGCTCGGACGGATGTATCCCTTATCTAACAATTCCTCTAACTGCTTTTTCAACTCCTCCAACTCCTTAGGGGCCATGCGATACAGGGCTTTAGAGATAGGTCCAGTTTCGGGCACCAGATCAATATTAAACTCCACATCTCTTCTAGGTGGCATACCGGGAATATCCTCAGGAAACACATATGTAAACTCTCTCACAACAGGGATATCTCCAGGGGTAGGATCATCGACACTCACATCCTTAACATGACAAAGGATAAATGGACAACCTTTCCTCAAATGTGATTTCAGAGTCAAAGATGAGATAAGTTTCACCCTCGGTTTCACCACAAAACCTCTCTAAGAAGTTTTCACTCCATTTGGTCCCCTTAAAGAAATTTTATTTTGCTCACAATCAATCCTAGCCTTGTAAGTAGTTAACCAATCCATACCCAAAATTACATCAAAATTGTTCAAAGGAAACACAATTAGGTTGGCTGGTAAAGAAGCTAGTCCTATCATCACACTCACTTCCTTAAACATGGTACCACTAGCTACTAACTCTCCAGACGGCATGGCAAAATCACTATCAATAGACACACATGCATCCTTATCTAATTTCTCAATGAAACTAGCAACAAAAGAGTGTGAAGCTCCCGAATCAAACAAAACATAAGCAGAAGTAGAGTTAACGAGAAAAGTACCCGTAACCACATGTGCCGAGTTCTCAGCTTCTTCTTTGTTCAAGGCAAAAAGCTTTCCAGTGGTCCGTCCTCCAGCTCCCTTACTAGCTTGTGCGGCATTGAGTGACTCATAAAATTTGGCAGCGCTACCGCCCATGTTAGAAGTATTCCCGCTTCCCCCAAACCTGCGGGTCCCCTGACTACCTCCATGAGAACTACGATTCCGGAACCCACTATTGTTTGCAGCGCTAGCTACACTTGCAGTCGGACCTGGCTTAGAAACAGAATCCTTAACCCCAACTTTGTTCTTCTGGTTGGAATAACATTCATAGGCCCTATGACCCTTCTTGCCGCAATAGTCACAAGGCACCAAGTTCCCTTGACAATCCTTGCTGGGGTGGTTGAATGGACATTTGTTGCAAAGGTGGTACCTCACCCTTGCTACCCGAGTTAGAGCCCCTTGAACCACCCCTGAAGCTCCCAGCAGAATTCTGTCCACCATAAGATTGTGTTCTCCTTTTGTTGAAACCTCCAAAGTTTGTCCTTTTCTCGAAACCCTGAGAATTTCCCCCTTGGAAAACTTTCCTTTTCTCACCCTGTCCCTTCCTCTCAGCTATAATCCTCTCAATGTTACTAGCCCTAGAGAACACCTCCTTCAAACTGTCAAAATTTTCACCTCCGAGTTTCTCCTTAATATCCATGCTTAAGCCTTCCTCAAATTTGACCGCCTTAGATTCAGGGGTAGGAACCATTTCAGGTGCATACCTAGATAGCTCCATGAACTTGTTATGGTAGTCCCTCACGCTCATGGATCCTTGCTCCAACTTGGCAAACTCACTACGTTTCCTCTTTTGCTCATGCATGGGAAAGAACTCACTCCTCATTGCCTTCTTAAAGTCCTCCCATGTAGCTTCAACCTCATACTCATCCCCATCAGCATCAACTTCTATGGTAGGGGTCAAGATCTCCTCTTTATTGGATTCCCACCAATTGTCGGCTTCCTCCTTCAGGTAACGAGTGGCTTGGGAAATTTTCAAATTCTCCGGACACTGCAAAGTCCTAAATATCTTCTCAAAGTATCTAAACCAATCCTCTAACTCAGAAGGCTCACCCTTCTCAGTATAGAACTCAGGTTTTTGGTCAGCTATAGCTTTTGACATCTCCACAGCAGGTCCTGATTT
This sequence comes from Spergularia azorica, assembly GCA_038382645.1. NCBI lineage: Eukaryota > Viridiplantae > Streptophyta > Magnoliopsida > Caryophyllales > Caryophyllaceae > Spergularia > Spergularia azorica. Next base: position 35,562 of record JBBYHQ010345281.1, read on the forward strand.
GCTAGTCATCACCTCTTTCAACGCATTCACTAGAGTGGTATTCATTTGTAATAGTTGTGCCATAGTAATATCGTTTCCACTTTCAGCTGAATCATCACTTCTAGCTCTTCTAGGAAGCATCCTTTAAGATATAAACATTTCACTTATGAGGAGATTTCTGATAGATGCAAACTACGCGCGTGTTCTATATAATAATAATCCATAACATATACTTTTCACACTTTATAATATAAGCAACCTTTAAATAGCAATGCAGAAAATGACTCTCTTTCTAACTTGCTGAGCTGAGACTATCATGAAATTATTTGAATTTCTAAAAGAAGTTTATCATGTTACATAGATGTAACAACAAAATACACATATATAAATACGCTTATTGCATGAATAAAGTATTAATGTGCTTTCTAAATCATATAAGTTATTCGCATTCACTTTCACACGTAACACACCAATTTGAACTTTTAACCACAAATAGGTTCGCAAAGAAAGCACGAACATGCCACAATACTTAAATTCAAGTTATTAAGTAAGGAGGAAAATAGAATAATTTTAGAAAATAGTAAAGCAAGACATAAAAGACAATACAATTGTTCATTTATTAAAAAGGACCTTATAACCATCAAGAAGGTCAAATTGTGGTTGAAAGTTTGAAAGAACGGGAAATTTCAAACAATTTTGTAACACCCCCAATTTCCTGAAATTTTTGAAAATAATTAATAAATGAAAACACGGATAATTGGGAGTGTTACCGCCACGATCGACTCCTAAAATCAATCGTTAAGGCAAAAGGGGAACATACTAGTGATCTAAATATCCGAATACAAATTCAAATCTTATTACATAATTGTATAAACCAAAATATTTCTCAAAAGACTTAATAGAGTGCGGAAGCGAAACCAAAAGGAGAATATGCCGAGAAAATGACTTATAACTAAATGGTGATCGTCTCTCTTACCCTTGAAAAACCCGGAAGGAAAATCAACTACCAACCTGCAAGACTAAAAAGTAAAAAAGTCAACCAAACGGGTTGAGTAAGAAGTCTCTTATCTAGAAAACGTTGTTGGAAAGTTTTACTTAATTATATAAGACATTGAAACTTAAATCTTTGAAATTGCTTAACGAAAACAAAGGATTGTAAAATTTGAAATATAATTATTTCCTCAATCTTTTAAAATAATAAGAGCACTAATCCAAATAACATGCCTTCAAAACAAACACAAGAAAAGAAAGCAAACATTCCAAATTAGAATTTCAAATTGTTCAAACTGTTTTCCTTCAGTACATCGCCGTCTCCTTAAACCAATATTCCCGAATGCATGCATCCCCCTCGGAACCTATTCCCAAGGAGAGGAGATAAAGGTTCAGGGTGGAGGATCAATCCAC
>JBBYHQ010345282.1:0-12486 GCA_038382645.1 Spergularia azorica
TTTTTCAACTTTGGTGTTTCATAAATCCCAAATACGACTTTGGTGTTTTTTAGATCCCACCCTCCTTACTTTGGTGGCTAAAAAAAACTTATTTGGTTGTTGTTTTGGGATATGTTCATGCGCAACATGCAGACTGTTACAGATTCTTTAGATAGAGGGGTACGGGGAGATAGAGTAAGGAGAATAGGGAGAGGAGGAACTTTCTCCACTATTATGGGGTTGGGCGAAGGGAAATGCAAGGAAACAGATGGATCCATGTTCCTTTCCCATCAGTAAACCAAACTGCTCCATCTTTGAAGAGACTTGCTCTCTACAGATAGCATGTTTTCTTTTTTTTACTTTGGTAGCATGATTCTTAACTTAATGTTTTACCTTTAATCTGATTAAATTTACTTAATCCTCCTTTGCAGATTTTCCGTGGCTTGGCATATATCCATACCGTTCCTGGTGTTTGTCACAGGGATATCAAACCTCAAAACCTCCTTGTATGTTAATTTCTTTTTGGTCTAGTTATGTACTTTTGAAACTTTATACAACCTCATAATTCCTTGAAGTTTAATCACTTTTAACTGTGTTTGACATTTTTATCAGGTTGATCCCGTTTCTCATCAGCTCAAGATTTGTGACTTTGGAAGTGCTAAAGTTCTGGTAAGTAGTGTGTTTTCATGATCTACTTCTGTACCTCTGGATGGTTTCTGTGGAATTCTGGGCCCATTACTTTGTCTGGTTGAGACTCTCCTTTAGAAGTCGAAATTTGTTTGTGAAATTTTTTGGCCTTTCAAAGGTCCAATTTATACTGTTTCTCCAGTATCTTGAAAATGATTGAAAATTTCTAAATGAAGAGTTTAGAATATTTTGTCAACTGTGTGCTCCTGCTTCTATCTGAGTTGAAAAGTGATATTAAGCTTGTATCTCATTTTTTAAGCCTCTTTATGTTAGAGCGTTGTTGGCTGATAGTTATCAAGCATGTACTAGATCAACTTGCTGTGACATTCTTAATTAGTTGACGTAATAGAAACTAATTGAATATTAGTTATGACGTCCCTAGAAAGTCGATTATGAGAGGGATATTCTTATTTGGCCTGATGTCTACTATTGGCTACGCATATACTTTGCACTTGCCTAAGATTCATTTTCTTCCCTGGTACAGGTCACGGGAGAACCAAACATCTCGTATATTTGTTCCAGATACTACCGTGCACCAGAACTGATCTTTGGTGCGACAGAATATACAACTTCCATTGACATATGGTCTGTTGGCTGCGTACTTGCTGAACTTCTTCTTGGCCAGGTTTGTTTTGTGATACCATACTGCCTACACTCGATTTCTGACTGCAGATGGACTTATGGACACTCTTCCCCCACTTACCCACCATAATCATCTTCACGCTATTTCTCATTCACATTATTTCATTTGTTTCAGCCATTGTTCCCTGGAGAAAATGCAGTAGACCAACTTGTGGAGATTATCAAGGTCTGTACGACTGTACTGATTATTTGCTCAATTTTCTACATGATCATAAAAGTAGAAAGGCTTAAACAATTGTTTGTATCGATGATTGTGCTTCAGGTTCTTGGTACTCCTACCAGAGAGGAAATCCGATGCATGAATCCCAATTATACTGATTTCAGATTCCCACAAATCAAAGCTCACCCCTGGCACAAGGTACTATCACAATTCTCTATTCAAGATATGGTGCTTCTATAGTTGGTGAATCTTTAGTTGGCAACCATGTTTTGCATAATTCTATACATTTAGTTCAAGTATAGTTCCATGCTTGCAACCTTTAGTTCAAGTATACAAAATGTACTAGGAGTTCATGTTCTATGAATGGCTGACATGTGGCATTTGTGCATCATTTGATGCTTACGAGTTACGAGAGGATGTAAAATCCATTTTGAGACGATAATAGCCAAGTGAACTAGTGTTGTTCTTTATGTAACTTGAAGATGGTCTGCGTTGTAGGTTTTCCACAAGAGAATGCCACCTGAAGCCATCGATCTTGCCTCACGCCTGCTCCAGTATTCTCCTAGTCTTCGCTGCACCGCTGTAAGTAGCTCTTCTTACCCTAAACTTAATGTAAATACGCTGCCAGAAATTCCCCCACTTAAAACCATGGTCCCTGCTCACTTACACTTACACTTACACTGTCCTAAGAATAAGTGGTTCTAAACAAATTATATTTCTTGGAATGACTGGCTATTCTTGTGGTATTTCACTTAATCTCCTTTATTGTTTCTGCTTAATTTATTGAGCTGACCTCTCTTATTTTTTTACTTGTCTTTGCAGCTGGAAGCATGTGCTCACTCTTTCTTTGATGAGCTTCGTGAACCTAATGCACGTCTTCCAAATGGCCGATCATTGCCACCTCTTTTCAACTTCAAACAGGAAGTATGTCATCGGCCTCAATTCCTTCGTACAAACCTTTGGTATTTCAGTGATAGTATTGAATTGTAGTCTGTAGTCCTCCCAATTCCCATCACAAAATACTATAAACATCAAAAGTAAAAGAGGCACATGTGATGGAAGTATTTCATATTTGAGCTTGTACAGCTAGGTAGCCATCATACAGTGGTGACATAAAAATTGATCAGTTTGGTATCCTTCTTGCAGATAGCTGGAGTTTCACCTGAACTGATCAACCGTTTAATACCAGAACATGTGCGGCGCCAAACTGGTTTCCAGCACCCTGGATAAAGCCTTAGACCTGGGTGGGATCTTGTGCTTGCAGATGAATTTTGAAACTATGGGACACCTAGTTTTTTTTTTGTGTCTGCCTTGTGCGCAAATCAGCCCGGGCTTTTTGCTCACCTGCAGAGATGTATACATATGCTGAAGCAACATGACTTCTGTACTGTTGCTCCATTAAGCTCTGTATGTCATTTTGATCGTAAATGTCTCAGGTAGGAAAGTTTAACCAAAGATTCGAAGCGATATCTTGCTAGATAGGATGCTAAAATAGATGGTCGGAGCGCCAATGGGCTCAAATGTATGTAAGCTGGCTTGTATGACCTGAAATTTTTGTCTGCTTAAATGTGGTCAAAAGGTAAAAACATAACATGTTAGTACTAGTATTGTCTATACTCCTGTATCCAAATTATTAGAGCCATCCCTATTGTGTCCATCGCGTGGGAGATGGATTCTTCTACTCGTATGAACTTGCGCTGCTCTGCAGCCGTACGCCTATACCATACTATATACCTTAACCGGTAGCGAACTTGACCCGAACACTTTCTTCTTCCATACATGGTGTGTGAAGACTGAAGATTAAGGAGTCTAATTTCACTGATTTGACCTTCCTAAACGTTAGGTCCTCTTCATTCGGCCCCAGTCATTGAAACACATCGAACTACAAGTCGTCCACCAGGAAGCCAAAACATATCAGATGGTCATTTCTGAAACTGCTTTTTACACGTCTGAAGGAGGCCACTGGAATGGTCGTCTTATTCCTTCCTACTGTCCCCCTCCGGTGTTTCGGCGATTAGAAGTCTAATGTTAACGTGGAAACTGAGCATTCCAGTGGCCTCCTTCAGACGTGTAAAAAGCAGTTTCAGAAATGACCATCTGATATGTTTTGGCTTCCTGGTGGACGACTTGTAGTTCGATGTGTTTCAATGACTGGGGCCGAATGAAGAGGACCTAACGTTTAGGAAGGTCAAATCAGTGAAATTAGACTCCTTAATCTTCAGTCTTCACACACCATGTATGGAAGAAGAAAGTGTTCGGGTCAAGTTCGCTACCGGTTAAGGTATATAGTATGGTATAGGCGTACGGCTGCAGAGCAGCGCAAGTTCATACGAGTAGAAGAATCCATCTCCCACGCGATGGACTGGATTGGTAGAATGTACACAGAAAATTGCAATTATTGAGCAAGCGAGATGTAGGTCTAAATCATTCGATTATGAATTCATCCGTTTCATAAAATTTAGAACGCCCCTCATGAAAAAATGGGCATCAATTTTGTGTTGGTAACATCTAATTATTGGTACATCAAAACCTCATTCAGTCCACAAGGCAGTCCGCACTCCGCAGTAGCAACTTGGTAGATCCGCTTAGGATGATTTTGAGACCTCGTGGATCGCATTTGCCAAGTACTCAACATTCTTTGTTGTAACCCCAGCCATACTGTAGAATGAGAAAGTCGAGAAACAGCAAAATGAGCACGTGGAGTAAATAGCAAACAAACCAGCAGGGGGCGCGAATGTAGGGCTCATTACCTGATACGGCCATTTCTGGTCAAGTATATATGGTATTCACTGGTCAGACGATCAACCTGATCCGGTGTTAAGCCACTATAGCAGAACATCCCAATCTGCTCATCCAAAATAGAAATATTAGAGATGGTACAGAAACAAAGAAAGAAGAGTAACAGAGTTATCACTACACAATTCACAAATCACTGCACCTGTTTTGTGATATGTTCCCATGATAGTGGTGATCCCAGCTTCTCAATGTTCTCACGTAAAGCAGTTCTCACCCCAATGACGCGATCAGCCATACCCTGAGGTTAAATAAGGAGGATGTCCAAGTCAAGGAACTGATAAAATATGTGAAAAACTAGAATTGAAGATAAGAACCGCGATTTCAGCATGTATACAACAACAATTCTTCTGCATGGCATGCAAGCATGCCTTAATGCCTTTAAGGGTAAGAGCAACTTTGACGGTTTGATCCAATTGGACACCTCCAAACACTACAACATTACCCCACTGCGGACTGCTACTCCACAATGCAAGCACAGATTAAATTGTAAGTCATTTTGCTTTATTTCATTATATTCCAAAAGCAAGGAATAGTGCGTCTTTGGCTCCATTTGAAATGGAAATGACAGCTCCAAACCAAAGAATAGTGACATTCATGGTATGATAATGAAAAACGACATCTCATGATGCAAGTTATGTACCAGGCCAACAGCTCATTGCAAAAAGAATAGAGCTTTGAGGCTAGGGAACTCCATACCTTAACTTCCTTTAGCCATAATGATTTCAATTCTGGATCGCTAAGAATAATTGAAACCAGGAGAGAGCCATGAACAGGTGGGTTACTATACATTGGTCTTGCGATGTGCTGCAACCGACTTTTCACTGCCACTGCTTGCTTTTCATCTTCACAAAGCACACTGAAAAATTGGAGGGGGGCAAGGGGGCCAGTAGTAAATTAATAAAACCAAAAGTTCTGGCATGCAGTTTAGAATATGACTAACTTCAACCACTGATTAACAAAACCATATCAAAGCAGGATATGACTAAGTTTGGTATTGAGTATTAACCCTGTTTCTCACCAAACTCGACACGATGTTTTTATAAAAGAATTTTGAGTGCTTATGTAGTCCCTAGAAGCTGAAAGCTATACTGAACATAGAACCATTAAACCCAAACTAAAAGCTATAGGTCTTTTCTTTACACCTTATTGTCAGTATTCTTTTTCTGACTTCCCTGAAGTTTTCAGCACTTAAAGTAAGCCCTTATGTTCCAACTTAATTCTTATGGTACTTCTCCGCAAGCTCCTGATCTTATTTTGCATGGTTTTGAAGATGATGCCCAATTAATTTACAGATTTTAGTTACTTATTCAGTTATTCCGTACCAGTCTCAATTTAAGCACGAAACGCACGGAAACTCAAAGAACACTCAGATTTTGAGAAGTTAGATAGAGATTAGAGAGTATGCTCATTTACCTGAGACAGCCTACCCTCTGACCATAAAGTCCCATATTTTTTGCGAATGATTGTGAAATTCCGAGTAAATGACCATCTTCTAAGAATATCCGGATGGCTTTTGCATCTCTTTCTGGGTCACCAGTTGCAAAACCTTGATAAGCCATGTCAAAAAAGGGGAAATGCCCCTTTTCCTGGAAGTGATTTAACAGAAGTTCATAAATACACTCACAATTGAAAAAAGAAAAGCACCAAAGAAGCGAAAATTATGATGAAATCCTTGCCTTCATAAGTTGGGAGATAGCTTTCCACTGGTCCTCTGTTGGATCAACCCCAGTAGGATTATGTGCACATGCATGAAGCAGAAAGAAGGATCCCTTTGGAGCATTCTGATTTAGTCAAACAGAGAAAACAGAAGAATATAACTCAGCCCTGAACAGATTTCATCATAATACAGAAGAATGGTTACGAGAAGTAAGAATAATACATTTCATCATTCGTTTACCTTAATGTCATTCATCATTGCAGAAAAATCCAACCCCTTCGATTCTGGGTGATAATAATGGTAAGTTTTCTCCGAGACATGTGCATCCTTCCAAATGTTATGATGACTGTCGGGAAAAAAAAAAAAGAAAAAAAAGACCTCATTTAGCCCACGAGATATATTTGACATTAAAGAAATAACTTGAACTCTTAAAGTCATATTGTTGTCTTTTCCTCTTCTTCTATCTTCCTTGTGTTTGAGGTTGAGGTAGGATGTGAATGGTAAAGACTACTCACTTGGACCAGGTTAGAACAGGAATATAAATTTCAGATTCAGGCTGATAACGTTTCTGAAAGTCAGCAAAGAGTCGACATGCTCCAGTGCCGGAGAGAGCCTGAACTGCTGCTATCCTCTTATCTTTGATGAACTCAGAGTTCTCTCCATAGGCAAGCGTCAATGTTTCCTCAACCATGTGGTTGCTTCCACCCATTGGAAGGTATTCCCTACCAACCAACAATGCAAAAAATAAGTTTACAATGTACTCAGCATCCAGATAAGTAACACAGTGAGGTACTCTCAGACAGAACTACATGAGTTCTTTTTCAAAAGTTCCAGCAAATACATAAAAAAGTACGTGAGGTTGTTTGTGGCTGAAGATTTACACCACATCAACGCATCACCTGTCATTTTTGTATCAGAGAATGTAACTTCCATTAGTGGCCAGTGGTAACTCAGAGGTCATGTCACTTAACCCCCGGAGAAATAGGCAGCTGTCCAGAGTTCATTGTTCTTAGCTGAATTAGTCATTTTTATGTTCGCTGATTGTTGTAGGTGTAACTGATCGTTCTCATTGACTCATTGTTAGGTGCGAAAGCAGGCTGTGGGCTAAGGCTACCAGCATTTCAGATACAAAAAGGCCTTACCTAACTCTAAAAGAGTGAGCAATTACCCTCAAGCTGTTCACATGACTGAGGCATCAACAAACCCACCCTCCACCAGTCCACCATATTAACGGTCAACAGGCCCAACACACACATACCAAATGAAAAGGAAACAAAAATGGGGACCTTGGAGCACCCGTAAAGGTGTTCCTATGTGATCGATGGGTCACAGTTTAAAGTCCTGGGAGTAGCCTCTTGTCCAAAATGACATGGGAAGGCTTGCCCCTAATACACCTTTGTGGTGGGACCCTTCCTCAGACCCTCGCCTTACAGAGACGCCAATATGCACGGGGCTACCCTTTGGGGATCTATGTTTCCCTGCCCATGATTGCACTGTTTTCATTCTTACGGAGTTACAGTGTTACATGTCTTCATTGGATGTCATGCACTCATGCTAGACTTCCCCCATGAATACAACCACTTCAATTTGGGCAACAAGAAGATGGAAAAGTGGTACATTCCCAGTGACATCAGACAACTATCCATACAAGGAAGAAGAGTCCCCTAATCAACATGTCCATATCCCTAGATCTCAAAGTTTGTAACTGTGATGACATTACTTTATTTCGGACCAAAACTAGCCTAATTTTTTCAGTAAGCCGGTATGCTCACTAAATTACAGTTGATATTCAGCTCAAATAATACACATTCCCAGTCAATCAACCTTATGCTGTGCATCACTTCTTGTCCTACACTCCTACAACCTCATCTTGCCCTTTCACCGCTCTAAAAGCATCCGAAAAAAGCAAAAGCTAGACACTTTGATTAGTTTAATAACCAGTTCAAGGTTATCAGCTGAGCTCATTTAGCTACCCTTTTACTAAACCGAACTTTCCTTCATTCAACGAGAACTAAATTCATTTATATTTTTCGATTCAATCCTACGCAAGCTCTCCCCCTATCCCCAAGTATAATTATCCACTAATCACACAATCCCAAAATGCAGCAGAAGTTCAATATCATGATCTCTCCTACTATACCAATTAAAACCATTCAAAAAATGCAAAACTAAATAAACAGACTAAAATAAAACCCAAAACAAATTTCCCATAAAACAAAAAACCCGAAAAATACATACATGTTTTACCAGCGATTCTAGCCTCAGCTTCACGAACACAATTCAACACCACCGGCTTCCCATCATCATCCCTGTATGCTCCCTATACATTTTCCAACAACAACAACAACAACAACCCATTCATCAATTACACCTTCCTATCCTTTTCGTTCTGTATTCGAGTCGAGTAAGATCACATCAAACCATAACCACAATCAACATACATGAACATAACCAAAGTTTGGTATGCGGTCCAAATAATTATTCTTAGTATCAAACAAAGCGTAAAGAAGACAACTTTACCAAAAAAAAAAAAAAAGGGAGGAGAGAGAGAGAGAGAAAGAGGAGGAAGGATGAGTGACATACAACGCCGACATTAACTTTGTGAGGAGAAGGATCGGCTAAGAAAGCTTCGGTAACTCCGAGGATAGGATCCTTAGGTGCCGGATCCACGTGTCCCCACCAGGTAGTTGACATAGCCCGACGAGCACCCAACGGCGTCGTTTTGGTTGAAAGTTTAAGGGCTGCTACTGCTCGAAGTGCCGCCATTTCTTTCTGCTGTTAATTAGGAAGAGAGAAGACGATGCGTGCGGGATTTGAGAAGAGAAGAGTGAATGAGAAGGAAGTAAAACGACGAGAGTGACAAATTTGCTTTTTGTTGTCTATTTAAACCACGGACTCTTCAGGTGCCACTGCCCACATCTCTACTTTTTTATTTTATTTTTTAATTCTCTCAAATGAATAGTTATTGTCAAAATAAAAATACTAAAAATGAATAAATTGACTTAATCGTTTGATGAAAACTTTTTTTAAACCAATACAAGTCTTCAAAAGGCATTTACTGAGAAAAAAAATTAAGTTTGGAAAATGGAAGTTTAATGGAGGTGTAATAGGGCATTTAGGGGCAAAAGCCAAATTAAGCAAAAAAAGAAATGATACTAGTGTCGTGAGAGACAAGTGTGGAGTGTGGACTACTTGTAGTTTTTTTATTATTATTTATAGGAATGAAGTAATCAAAGTCTCGTATATAACGGTTTGAGAAGAAATTGAGAGTGTTGGTTAAAATTTTGAAGTAATATGTTCAACTTTTCAATGTTCATTTTCTTGGTAAAATAAACGTTATAGGTAAAAAAGCATGCATGTATTCTTATCTCTTTACTCAATTTGTTTTCTATTTTCTAGTTTAGGTGTCTCGATCATTTGTTTTGCCTCTTTATTAAGAAAAAATGTTTACTTTGTTAACTGAAATATTTGGTTTGTAAAAAAAAAAAAAAAGTATGTCTAGAAATGGGCTCACATCTGGACCGAATAAGTGTTGGTTAGATCGTTGGTTGACAAATTTTATTTGGACCATTACTCGGCCCTATGTTTAGTGACTCCTTACAAAACCATATGAAACATAAGACAAATTGGTTTCTAACCCTTTGAAAATCAAGTTGTTTTATTCTTTGCATGCAATTGACTCCAGGGATTTGTTCTTTGATGGATTTTTGGTTTGTTTTAACCTATCCTTTATGCTTTGCTTGAGCTCTTTATGCTAATTAATCGTCATTCTCCCGTTTACCAATACAGTTTAGAATAATTATTAAAGTATTGAATGCAAAATGGCCAAAAATTAATGCTCATTTGAAATTTTGAATAAATTTTTAAAAGCGCGAATTTAAGCGTGGGAAATTTAAATTTTAAGGCGCACATGTATCTTTTTCATTGTTCTTTGGACGACATGATCTACAAATCCCACAATTGCTACGTTTGTTAACCTCGGCTGACTCAGTGATAAGTGATAACGCAATCTCAATAATAATTGCTTCCAATTAGAGTATCCTAAAAAACATTAACCCAAACACTAAAAATATGTGAACAAGATCGGTCTATTGATAGCTTTACTAGTTTACTCTTTACTTATACAAAATAGAACAAAAACCATTATAGAGATTCACTAATCAATTTAAAAGGAAAATAATTTGTAAATCTATTCCTAATCCGAATCATTTAAGCAGATTTAGATTTCGCTTTTCATAATAACATTGATACACTATAAAATCAAAGATACCTCAGAATACTCTAGAAGATCCTCATCCAAACATACATACTCCGTATGTATAATTGTATGAAAAATATATCTTAAAATCTTAATTATTATTATCCATTATAATCTTCACAAGAGCACAACAGGGCAAATATTATTGATAAGCTGTTTCTTTTCCAAGAGGGTGCACAGTTCAATGTATTTTGAGATAGTAGCACAACAAGTAGATAATATCCTTAATATTTTACCCTTTTCCTCCATTATTATTATTAGAACTCATTCAAACTCTTCATCTTTTGCCTCTTTAACATCTTTTAAAGTCATCATTTTCAATAACATAAGGGGCTGTTTGGTATTTTTGTTTGTACAAGAAAACACACACAACCAAATTACCAAAATGATCAAAACTTCACCATTTCCTCCACAAACCCAAACAGGGCCTCCCCAACCGGAAGTGTCAACAATTGTTGCTTCTGCAAGGCAATCTCCAACGTTGATCACGGGCGAAAGCGGCGAGCGAAATGATCAGAAGGCTGCAAATGATGATGGGTTATTGAAGGTTAGGAGTGATGAACAGGGGAAAAAGAGCAATGAGGAAAATGTGTGTGTAATTATTGATATTGGAAATGTAGATGAGAAAGATGAAAAAGTTTGTAGAATATGTCAATTGGGTTGTGATCAGCTACCTGCTAGTCCACAAAATGTTAATCTAGTACTCCTTGGTTGTGCTTGCAAAGGTGATCTTGCCATTTCACATTATCATTGTGCTTATGCTTGGTTTCGGCAAAAAGGAAACAGGTTAGTAATTAATTTCACTCCCTTTCATATTTCACATTATGTTTTGGTTTATCGACTTAGTAAGGTTGCGTATATTTAGACATCTCTAGTTTGATTGTCGGGTCGTGTAATGTTGCATTTGGAAGATCGATTTTGAATGTTTGTTACGATTTTTTTTTGTTAAAACAGGACGTGCGAGATATGTGGAACGCCAGCCAAGAACATAGAAGGGATTGAAGACACGGGTTTTCGAGCATTTGGATCGGATATGGGAATAGGTATCATATCTTCGGCTCAAATGGGGACGAGTGCGAGTTCGATCGATAGTCATCATAGATGGACCAAGGGCTTGTGTAACTTCATGTTAGCAGTATTCGTGATGGCGTTTCTACTACCATGGGCAATTCATCCTTCAAAGTTATTATGATAATTGATAGCATGGAGTACATTAATTAATTTAGTTACTTAAACTTTGATTTTTATGATCAATGGATCATCTCATTCTTTTAGCAATGACTCATTGTAATTTTTTGTGTATGATAATCTCGAACCAAAATTTGTAAAGGTACAAGGACCATGCGTGTTGTAGCCACCACAGTCTTGGTTGGCATATTGTTCCGCCTACTCAAACCAGGATGGCATCTAGTTCTATTGATTTGAGTTCGAAACTCTTAGGTATCGAATATCGAGACATTGATGAACTTTTACGTCTCGTCTACATGAACCAAAAGTATCAACACAAAATTTAACATTTTTGGTTGAAATGTTTTGTTGACTTGCATTGGAGGTTGAATGACTGTAACTTCTGTAAAATCTCGAGAGTTATCTAACTCACGCCCTATCTCAAATGGACTCTCATAGTCTGGCATTACAATGTGCAATGGTGTATGTGAGAATTTACGCGAAACAGATCTTAAAATATTAAATGGTCGGGAATAATACAATTAAGAGTAGTAAACATTTGCTTTACAAGCACCTCTTTGTTGAAGTTGCCAATTGAACCATTCAAAATGGTGTTCTTGGCTTCGCTTTGTTTTTTTTACACTACCTTAGATTTTCGGTCCAATTCTTATAGCTTGATTACTCAATACATCATATATGAAGACATATGGGTCACTAATAAACATATTTCTCATCGGCAATAAGGGATCCCGCTTTCTTCTCTCGAACTCTCGATTCTACCATATATCTATATATCTCTGGGACACACGTTATAAAACACCGATATTAAACTTCGACTACATTTATTAATAACTAGTTTTTGTCCCCGTGGATTCACGGGACTGTTTTTTATTGGTCGGTTTTTTATTTTATTTTGATGTTTCTTTTTTGAAGTTGTTAATTTTATTTTGATGTTTCTTTTTTGAAATTGTTATACGGAATGTAGTATGTATGCTGTGTTTTATAATTCGTGACAATAAATAATTCATTACAAATAGTACTTGAAATAATTGAATCATTCTTATGTATGAAAAGAAAGGAATCATTTGTATTTTACGAACAAATGCAACTGTTTTATCTAATACGAACTAAAAAGCCAAA
>JBBYHQ010345293.1:0-12486 GCA_038382645.1 Spergularia azorica
TACTTTAACCATTAATAGATAGATAGACCCTCATGTCAATCTATCCATCCATCATCATTATATATTACCACACTTTTTTTTTTTACCCTATGCTATATGCTCAAATAATTAAATTTTTACTCTATGAACACGAAATTGCATGCTTGCTTTCAATTGATTGCATAAGCTTTTAATAAAAACTTTGGTTACTCCTAGACTCCATCCATTATTATTACCATCATTATTATTATTTACCCCATCACCACTTTTTTTTTTTTTTCCCTCTCCTCTTTTTTGGTCGTTGTGTGTATAAATAGGAGTGTTCGTGAATTTTTGTGGAGAGCTTAACTGCTTAAGTGAGAGAGTGAAGTGAAGTGAAGTGGAAGAGTGAGAGTGAGCAGCTCCTGCTGGAGAAGCAGGGCACGTGCAAGCTAAGCTTTTACCACGAGCTATGCATGTGCTCCTCTTCTCCAACATGAGTTTCTTACTTACTTCATCGTGAAGCTTTAGTACGTACATACGTACCTTAATTAGTACGCGTTCATGGGGTAATTTAGTAGGTAAATCTTCTTCATTTTCATGCATTTATGTGATTGTTATCTTGAACTCGTACATTAGGGTCTTTCCGAGATGAGATTTCTTCGTTTTTTCTCATCACCTTTGTTTCAATTAATCTTCCAAAACACATACATTGATGTTCAACATGAAAATTAGGAAGAAAAAGAGAACTTTGCTAGATATACTAGAGCTACATCATATATTGTTGTAATAAAATTAAACTTGTAATATAAACTTGTATATTATCACTCAAGATTATTACTCGTATGAGTTTTTGCCTTCTAATTAAGTATGTACTGAATTTCTAAGCTAAGTTAGGAGGTCAGTGTAGCATACATGTACTTCAAAAATATAGTCGATGTGGTGATCAAACTTTCAAAATTATACTTCCTAGCTCCAAGAAGGGTTTGCTAATTAACAAGAAAGTATATAAGGATAAAATCATACAAAACACGTCGTTAAATCTTGCGTTCTCTTTAAATTTTAAGTGTATATAACATGCACTCATATATAGTCATATTATACTCCTTTGTTTATTATTCAACCTTATTTTTAGTCTAAATTAAGTTTTAAATATCAACAGGAACAGAGGGAATAATTATCGTCGATCTCGTCAAATCAACAATTCTGAGGTGGCCGGAAACAATATGAAATGCCGCAAATTTTTGTTAGTTAATTATGTTTATGGTCGGAGCAACATTGAAAATAAAGGTGGGAGTATTTACTTGCATGCATGAAACATGTACGGTAGCGTGAGAACTTACAAATTGTTCGATCAACTTTGCCGATTTTCGTTGAAAAATGGACGATGATATGACAATTTAAATATATTGATTTTCGCAAGGTAATACTCAATTACTATTAATCCATTAATCCAACTCAAAATAATTACTGTTAAATATAATCGACATTATACGTAAAAGTTCCTAGACTACGAAGCTATACGGAGTACTAAGTAGTATAAACTACAGACGCTAGTATATGAGTTAAACTTTACTTAGAAACGATCGAGTACGAGTTCCAGCTAAATTTGTTGGTTTGAACTCAATTGAATTTGCAAATTCAGCTAATTGAAATTATTAATCAGTTTCATATGGGAAGAACAAACTAATAAAGGACATAAGCAGTAAGATTCGAATAAAGTTACACCCAAATTTTATCTCTTACAGTAGATTCCTTGTTAGATTGCATGAATCGAGAGCGTGTTTCTTGAATGAGGAGCAAGCACGTCAAATTGGAAGTGGTAAAAAGAAAGTTTGACAAAAACAACAAAAAATGAGGACATTACGCAAAAGGGAAAGAAAGATGAAAAAAAACATAGGAAATAGAAAGTAAAGAAGCAAGGAATGATAAGAAGTGGCAGTAAAAGTGGCAGATTTCGTCGTCATATACGGGGGGCAATTTCAAATCGAGGTCCAGCCTACTAGGCTACTAGCTTCTACAAATAACATTATCCTCATGCGTGCGCATAAGTTCAAAGAATCAAGGGTGACTTATAATCACTCGTATACTCTATAATCTGTATCATACTTCGTACGTAGGAGTACCCTGTAATATGAGTATTTTGCGGTTTTTATATGTACTATGCTAATTCACTGTCAATTACCCCGTATGTTGAACAATAAGCTAAGCCGACAATTATCGTATTTTTAATTTGCAAATTTCAACCAATATGTACCCCGAATAAGTTTGGTCTAAAATTTAGATGTTCAAAGTAGAACTACTGAATTTCAAACCTCAACTCCAAGATTATTTTGAAGTTTTAAGATAAAAATAAGAATGAGTGTGATAATAAACGCACATTAACACATACATATGGAGTACCGTATTCATCTAAAAGGACTAGCTAGTAAATAGTAGATGTATCCATGATTCATCTGACATTCTATCTAGTTAGCTGATATTAATATAGTTAATATAACCAGTAAAATCGAATTTTACATTGTTTAACATATTCAATTCGAAACACACGCTAACAATTTACAAGAACGGAACTAAAACTTAACTATTAGTAGGAGTATATAGGGCTCGACTGATGAGTCTAGGGGATGCAAATTGACCGGAAGGAAAAAACCTGCAGGAGCAGACTTACTGTCTGAAAATTACTGCAACAAGAAACTCCGGTACAGTAATTAATTATACGTAAGCTTGACACTCTTGATTTGGCAGTCAGATAGTTAAAAAAAAAAGAGATTTGAAGTAAAAGTTATGTGCATGCATGGGTGAAAAAATAGAAGTTGATTGGAGAAACAAAAAGAGGTGCTTGGAAAAAGGGCGGATTTTGCCTAAGATAAAGGGGGACTTCTCAGACCAGTCAGGGGGTCAAATCTCTCTCGTCGTCTTTGCTGATTTGTCTGACTCATCTCTCATCTCTCTATTTACTGCTCCAAGTTAATCTCTATTTACTGCTTCAAAGTTTATCTCTGCATGTCAACAGTAAAATTATTTAATTTGGCTAGCTGGGGGATCGGAGACATTTGGATGATAAAAATCGAAACTTCAATTCTCAATCTAGTCCAAATTCGATACCAATATTATACTCGGTTTTGATATGATACTCTGTATAGTAATGTAAGGTGATGTAGCGGATGTTAACATACAATATATAAGCGGGTTTGATTAAAAATAGTAGGGAAATAATTCCCACCAATAATAATTCTCTAACAGAATTCATAGTACGTATTTACCGTATATATACACTAATACACCCTAGCTAGGCCACGATATTAGACGACGCTTGTGAGTATATACGAGAAATTCATATAGACATTTTGAAATTCATGTGTCTTTTGAGCATGCGTTCTACAAATTCTGACTCTACCGTGTAAAGATTACGAGTGATTGATTAAGCTTTGAAATGATGCATAATGTTAAATAATAAGCATAGTGCAAGTTATCCAGGTACACTAGTGAAGCACAAAAAAGTAGCCCAAGAATAGTTGAGAGGAGTCATTATGGATGTTGGAAATTGAAGAGGCAAAAGAAAGCTTGAAAAACAAGCAATGGCGTAAAAATGAGCGTAAAAGAAGCAGAGGGGGAAAGTTGTAAAACAAGGGAGAAAGGCAAGGGAATATACACATCCTTCTACACGCAATGCACAAACTTCTAAACGACGCCAATTTTACAAACTCAAGATATTTAACTTTGTAATTTGCCCAACCACATGCAACCTTGATTATTACTTTCACCTATCTAATACCCGAATCCTACTACAATACTTCTACTATTCCTAAGGACTTTAGAGTTTAGAGGTTAGCATAATTCGAACCGGATCGAACCGTTGGTCTATCAAAATGGTTCTTCACTCGACCATCGAATGTATTGGGCAATATGGTCTGGAGTCTGGTTCGAATGTATTTTGGTCCAATCCTCTATTCACAAATTTTGAGTTTTTGGTTGTAGACATGTACATAAAAAGCACTATATATGTATACGAATTAGGAACTTAGCTGAATATCAATTCAAGGCTAATTAAGCTTAATTAGCCTGAACTCAATTTTAAATCACAAAGTCATTTTTGTCTCGAGCTTCCTAGGGCTAGGAAGCTTCAACTTCGGCTAGCAATAAGCAACATTGTATGGTTCAGAGTCAACTAAACAAAATATAATTGCAACACGAAACATACACATATAGGCATGCTACGGCTTGATGTATAACCAAAGGTTCGAAATCATGTACGGAGAAAATAACCTTTGTGAATTATGACTCCATTGACTACTAAGTACTAACCACAACATACAAGAAGAAGAGAATTTATTATGAAGTACACTTTTATTTCAGGACATATACTGGTTGTACCTTTATTTATCAGAAGTAAATAGCCCTCATAACATACTAATAATCTTCAGTAATCAATAACTTCAGGTACATCAACAGGATACCTATCAATTCTATCCGACCATGCATTCTTATTATTCTTATTATTAGGTGCATTTTTATGACCCATATCCTTAGAAACACACTTCCAAACAGCACTATTACACTTAAATCCACTCCCAAAACATAGCTGAAAAACCTTATCGCCCTTCTTAACTCTTCCCTTAGCTTCATGGTAACACAATGAGTACCAAGTTGAAGATGATGAAGTGTTCCCAAACCTATACAATGTCATCTTAGATGCCTCGACATCCTCGTCGTTCAATTTCAACATCTCCTTGATCCCTTCGATCACGGCCTTACCCCCGGCGTGAATGCAGAAATGATCAAATGCCTTCTTAAAATTCGGAACGTACATTGCTTTTTTAGTCTTTGTCGAAAATTTATTCCGTATGAAGTGAAAGGCGTACCGGACTTGCTCCGAGTAAGGTAACACTAGGGGTCCTAAGGATGTCATGTTGATTTTCAGGGCTTCCCCAGCTACATCCACCACACTTCTTGATAAGGACACCCCTACATTACCCTCATCATCCGCCTTTTGCATTACACACCTAAGAGAAATACACGTGTAAATTGTTAACGTCAAATATTCACCATGCAGAAGCAGATAGTTTTGAATAAGACCGTTCCATATAATATCAACTTAAAAAAGATAATAATAATCATAACGGGGTGTAAAAAATAATTGAGTAACGTCAAAATTTCCTCACGACACATGCAGATGCATATACTTTTGCATAACACCGTTAGACAAAATAATGATACCGAAGAAAATGCAAGAGTTAACCAAGTGCATGGAGAATACATACGAGTAAGCGTCGTCTTTGGCACCGAGATGTGTTCGGACAATGTGTTGGAGCTCATACTTGGCCACATCTCTGTCACAACTCCGATTTGAGAGCAAAATCGCAGCACCACCCACACGAAACAAGCAGTTAGCAAGGAGCATAGACTTGACATTACCCCTGTATAAGTTAGAGCAAACGGTCTCTGTACTAAGGACTAAAGCCAGGGAGTTCTTATGAACCTTGAGCAAGTCCTTAGCCAGGCTAATTGACAGTAACCCTGCACTGCAACCCATACCAGAGAGGTGAAAACTCCGGACATTGGTTCTAAACCCGAATTTATTTATGATCATTGCTGCTAAAGAAGGTGTAGGGCAGTTGATGCTGCAGTTGGTTATCAGGATGTCAATGTTTTTGGGACTGATGTTGTGTTTTGCAAGAAGGTTCTCGGTGACCGTAAAGAGCACCAATTTTACCTCTTCCATTGATTGTCTGTAAGAGATGTCCACAGGCATGAAGTCTGTTCCTACAGATGCGTAACTCTCGTTCCCAATCCCGGACCTTATGATCACCTTCTTCTCAAACTCGGCCGCCCCTGATGTTCTGAATTCCTCCTCACGCATCAGGGAGTGTTCAATGAAGGAAGAGATTGGGACTCTGTGACTGGCAGGAGGTTGGAAGCACTCGAAATCGACGAGGAAAATGGGGGCTCGTCTCCAAGAATTGTACAACACGACTGTGATGCACAGAAAGGCTAGGATATAGTTAAGGCGGGAAAACTCAGAGAGGGTTTCTATGCACTGGTACAGGAAATCATCCGGATCATACAGTAGTTCTAGTTCCATTTCTGAATAGTTTACAGTTACAGGAAATTGTTACAGATTCGCCTGAGAGGTTCTAGTAATTCGAATAAGAATGCTTAAGATCTTATAGTAAAAGTTTTACTAGGAAAGTTCGGGGACTAATTGCATGTACTGCATTTGTTAAGCATGTTTACAGGAGTTTACGCATTCAACATTCATGCTACTTACATTTTACAGCAGAATGTACTCCGAAAATTGGTGTAACAGATAACAATTAACTGCAGCATTCATCAGAGATCGATGTAAAAACAGTACGTAACATCATTATCCATATAGTTTTGATTAATCTATTGACATGTCAGTTTAAGAGACTCTTAGGATAGGACTAACCGACTAAAACTATATCAAAAAGATATATACTCCTAAACGTAATGGGAACCTGAGAAAGTGACCAATTCCTGCACCAATGCGGATTCTGATCGATTTGACACAGTTTTTCATAGACCAGAGATTGTACGTTGAATGAACCTTCGCGCTAATATTCTATACGCCTTTTGGGTTAAGTTGATGCCATCCCAGATTATGTAGCCATCAGGGTTAGCGCAAGCTGAAACTCCCTGAGCTCCACACATCCTTGTTGGGTTAAAATTGTATCGCCTCCCAGTTCCACAACATACATTCCGAAGGTCAGTTGTAGCATTGAATCCTGAAATACAAACAATTACTCGTTGAGAGCGAGGACTATGCTAGAACAGCAAAGTTTTAAGGAAGTGGAAGATAGTACTTACCTAGACGACGAGAATTCTGTAAGAGCCACATGAATTCATTGTAGTAATCAACATAGACAACTGTTGCATGCTGATATTCTTTTCTGATTTCTTGAAGTGCCTCTTGTAGCTCATTGTTGTGAAAAATTGATAAGCTGTTCAAAGCCCGGGAATTATCATATGGTGTCGATTTCTTGGCTCGATAAGCTGAGAGATAAGCAGGAAAACGGTCTAACGGGAAGATGCCTGGAACAATCACTTTGCAAGCACCACTCTGCATGACTCTCTGACATTGAAAACATTTGATCTATCAGAACTAATAAACTCGTGGAAGAAAATAGTCATTCTCACATTTTTGGGTCGGCTAACATGAATCTTGGGAATGACGGAAACAAGCCAGAATCAGATTAGCTTAGATTAAAAACACTTACTCTGACACCTTCAGTAATTGCTTGGACAACATCAAACACCATGCTATTCACGTCCTCAATTGTTTTCCCATTCGAGAGTGCATAGTAATAATCGTTGCTTCCTATCTCCCCGACTATGAAAAGCGAATCCTTGAGCTTGTGAGCACAATCTATCACACGAAGATAATAGTACCATTCAATCAGATTACAGCAATATCAGTTATCAGAGCGCTCATGAAGATGAATTTGCGAGTAGTAAGTAATTGATCAAAGGGAAACGTATATAATACCATCATCATCGTAGCAAATGGAGTTGAGGTGCGACCAAAGCCAGTCAAGCTGTATACTGAAAGAACTATTCGTGATAGGAGATACTATGCCCTTAGCTGCCAGAAATTCTGAAGGCAATGCTGTGGCGCCAGCAACGGCAAAATTTACTCCGTGGGTGAAAACTGCATCCCTGTTTAGGTATGGTTTGAGGAGCAGAACACCAACCGCCTTTGCTGATGATAATCACCATAGAAAAATTAAGTCCACACAGAGTAATAGATTACACATTGAGCATTCTCGGTCGCTAGTTTGGGACAGGAAATGTAAACAATACACATCAAAAGCATATGTAAAGTGCTTCAAAATGACACATCGGTGCAGCCACTGCAGGACGATGTACATAGGGTAGGTTTAAGGCCAAAGTCGGGCGGATCATATTACGAGAGGTACAGAGTTCATATGGCTTCTCATACAAACTGTTTAGCTAACAAAGGATTTGCATAACCGCATTGAACAGGGAGAGTCCGAGGCCAGCATTTCAGACAAGGAGAAGTCAGCTAATTGTGATTAGTTCAGAAGTTCAGGACAAAGGTTATATGCCTTCACATTGAATTTACAGAAATTTAACTGAAATATATTAACACTGAAAACTTGTAATGTTACACCAAAGCATATTTATGTAAACTGTGAGTTGCAACCCCACAGGAAAAAAGAAATTAATGCACATGTTTTTCTGAAGAAGCTGAACTTTACCACCATCCCCACAAAATGAAAGGAAGAAAGCATCCAAGACAACTCAAAAGGCCAAAAAGCAGCATGAAAAAGAAGAGTGAGAGAGACTGTAACAAAATATGGAACATGAAGATTCAGTATAACCGAGGGAAACAGAGAAACGAGAGAGCTGTAACGACTATCAGACTTCAAAGGAGATAAAATTGAATTCATACCAATAAAGTCGATCATTAGAAGCCCATTTGAGCATCGGCCAGTCGGATGCTGAAAAACAGACTCCCCATAAGGTAACCTGGCAAATATAGAAGCAGCTCCAGTAGGACTTTCAAGGATTGAATTCCCAGTGTCTGATATCGAATCACCAAGCTGATATATTGACGTGAAGTTCAGACTTCCTGTGTGTATAGACCTTCCACCTCCAGCATTGCACAATGGCTGCAGAAGGAAGACACAACTCAAACATACGAAAACCGACAATCTGTGATCTACCATTGCTCAATGCCTCAACAACAAAGATACATGTGCTATGACTAAGTTTATGTGAGAACCAAAAGATTGAGTAGGAAAGAAAACAATGTGAAATTTATGCAAATACGGTCAACTCCCCAATAGTACGCATTTATAGACCGAGATTTTTGCAGAAATTACAAGTGTGTCAGAACTCAGAAAAGGGGGCATTTTATATTGCCACAGGATCCTAAACCTCATAATGATCTTTTGGTGACCTTAATCATTATATTATTATGTGATATCAAGATTTATCATATAATTACCCTCGAAAAAAAGATTTCTCATATTAATATACCCAAATCTTGTCGGCAAGAAAAGGATTTGAGAGCTTGAAAATTGATTCCTGCTTTACATTTGCAGTAAAATCTGCAACTGTAAAAATACTTCTGCGTAGAAAATTTCAGGCAACTCAGAAAAGCAGATCTGATTGTTCACATGATAAAGATGACTTGCTTTTAAGGTCTTGTGAGAAACTGAATCTGAAGGTGAGGTGATTTAAGAAAATAAACTCAGGATGGGTCTGTTGTTGAAAGATCATGCATCAGATGCTTTTCAGATACGTAGACCAGCGAAATCCGAAAGGCGGGAACTTTGACAAAAACTTCGTTCAGATGGTAAATTCTGCAACTGTCTGAACAAAGAGCACCTGACTAATGACTAAATCACTGATCTCTGCATAATAATAATCAGCAGGAGAACTGTCACCAAAACCGTGTTTCAAACAAACTTGGGACTACAGAAAACGGAATCTAAGAATACTGCAATAAAATTGAAGATACAACGGAATCTAAGAATACTGCAATAAAATTGAAGATACCAATATACGATCAGCAGGATACTACAGGCAAAGACTCCATAATTGATCTGTTGTGTCCACCCCAAACCTCTTATTTCTTGAAAGCTAGACTGTAAAACTGCCAAGCAAATGAGTTTAGGCAGAATGGTTGACATACTTCAGCTGGGATACAGAACAACAAGATGCAAGGTTAACTCAGTATTCAAATCCGGCCAAATGTTTTCTCGACTTCAACCAACTAACACGACGATAAGTAATAAGCGATGGCAATATGCCATATATCACAATCAGGAGAAGGTAACTTAGCTGCACAATTGTCAAGAACAATAGTAGGCTTTATTTTCAAATAATGGCAAGTTACATGACTTCCAAAATTGTATGTACTCATTAAGAGTAGAGATACTAAAATACTAGGAACAATTAAATCCTACAAAATACACACAAAAGGGGCAAAAACTCAGGGCTCCCCTCTTTATATCTATTTGAAGAGTACTGATAAAATATCTTTTATATTTGAAGATGACATAAAAAGAACTCCACTCAATTCTTGTGCGAGCTATCTAGAGGAACAAATTTTCCGTACTCGTCGTCTTTAGCTGGCGCATTTTTGTGGTCAAAATATTCAACCGCTGCAGCTCCAACCAAGGCAGCCAATGTTAGGGCCTGAGCATGCAACCTACACTCAAACCATAGGTAAAGACAGCAAAATCAGACCAGCTTATCACCTGTATTGCACTTATCAAACAGAAATTAAAGAATAAGAAATATACTTTACTCCCGAGAGACAGGTTTGTGGATCTTGCAAGGATGGGGTAATGCAAGAGACTCATGCTATTGCTCATTGAAGGCAAATTTAAGAAACAATGGCGTTTTAAGGGTTCAAACTTCAAATACAAGAAAACATACATGTATCTAGCAATTAGCATCACATCGTCAACTGTGTCACATGCTCATTTAATACTTAATAGTGCAAAAAACAATTGTATCAGGTAGGTCAATCTTTTCAAGCGCTTTGACAGACCCTTTTTCTTAACCCATCAATAAAAAGGTAGGTCAAGCGCTTGAATAAGAATGGCCTTCTAAAACAATTCTTCAACAGTCTACTCTCTCCTACATAAGTCTTCCAAACGTCACAACTATTATTTAGGTCAGGAGAGAACTTTAGGGAACTTAAGCCAAACTTCTGCGCCATTCTATACTGAAACATGAGCAATGCAAAATTGCAAACTATGGGAACAAAATTGAATCGAGTACCTACAACATACCAACTTCTTCGCAAGCCCAATGTTACAAGGTAGCAATTATAAGCAATTGAAAACAGATACATACATTTTTTATGACAACATTCCTCAGAGTTGGCTTCGACCCATGGTCAGAACAGGGGGTTCCTATACACAACGGAACAATCTAAAACCTAGAAAGATTGCTTCCAAATAGCCGAAAATGAAAATAGCGTCCAGAAGCTCATTGACCAACTACTACTTCACAATGTCAGGAATGCAACAAGTTTAGAGACTCATTTTCCTTATTCCAACATACTTCAAAGTAAAAGAATAGTGCGCTTCTATGGCACCATCGGAAATAGAGATATCATAAACACAAGTATGTTCAGATAATTCTCACATGCTTCAGCATACACCCAATGTCATCATAGGTGCAAACCTTCACACTAGCAAAAATGAACACTCTTCATCACCAAACACCCCCCCCCTAAGGAAGTTCATGATGATTCCTTTCCGCTCACATTATCTTTCTCACGAAAGTAAAAGCACTGCCTCACGGAACTACCCCTGAAACAGTTACGAAAGCAAACCACACCATCTCGGCATCTTAGCCATTAAGACACATTCCACCATATACACTAGGGATACATTAGTGGATGCCATACTATATAAATTTCACAACTTATTTGTCCAGAAAACTCTTCGCCGTAATCCTCATCACATCCCCAACACATTCCCTATACCACGAATACGAAAATGGAAGAAAACTCGAAGACAGTGTATGTGTATCCCCTTCCTCCGCCATGAATATTGCCACAAACATTCTCCCATCTCGATTACAAATCTCGTATCGGACAAGTTCATTGAAATTAACACTATTAAAACAACAATAGCAGAACCTCCTACCAAGTGACAAAGCCTAATTATATAAAATCTTCTAGAGCACGAATCATCTCGTCTAAATATCAATCAATACAAAAATTTGTTAAAAAGCTGTAAACTTTGAAACCGATCAAATTCAATTTAAATGCATAACGTTATTAGACCAATCAAATTCAATATCCCAATTCAATCATAATACCAAACCCATCAAAAGAAAACAATAAAATTAATTTTGGGGAGATTAAAAAACAATTTACCTAGCATGAATGAGCCTGACGCTGGTTTTCATGGTAGGACGAGACCAATTGTAAGCAATAGATCCAGTAATTCCGCTCAACCATAAACACCCTGCATACCCAAATTCCCCAATTTTTCATTAATCAAACAATAACATCAAATTAATGAACAAAAAACTGAATTGAAATGAAAAAAATTAGGGTTTTTTTCTGGGGAAGTAATAAAAAATTACCGACGGTGCGAAGCTTGTGTTCGGCGACCCAGTGCCTAGCAGATTCAAGGGTAGTCTTTGATTCCTCCATTAATGTAGAAATTTGAGTTTTTTTTTTTTTGGGGATTGAAATTGAAAAAATTGAATTGGGGGAAAAAATGATAAGAATGGAGAAATGGAATTGGGGAAGGTGGGGTTATATATTCTAGGCGGGAAGACGGTGGGAAGAAGAGGCAAAAGTGGAAACAACAACCTTGTTTGCTAAAACCAGCGGCCAACGCCAGCACACGATTCTCTCCCTTTGCTTTGCTATTGTTGTTGACTAGTAGTAATGTTGTTTTTGGGTCAAAACTACTTGTTTGATGGTTTTTAGGGGTGAGCATGAACGGGTACCCGCTCCAAAATCATGGACCCGGACCCGGACCCGGACCCGTTTCTAACGGGTCC